>JTDE01000021.1:398657-419810 GCA_014338405.1 Paragonimus skrjabini miyazakii
AGACTATGCAGCGTCGTGAGAAACAGGATAAGATGAATCTAGTGGAAAAGAAAGCAGTATTCATCTCATTACCATTCAAAGGGGATACGCTTGCCGAGACAGTCACTAGGAGACTTGAGACTGTCATCAATAGAACATTTTACGCTGCAAAATTACGCGTCTGTTTCAACGCGACTCCAGCTTTGTGTTTACGGTTAGAGGATAAAATGCCCGTTTCTGCGGCTCCTTTTTGTGTACCCTCATTTACTCGTTCCTGTGGAACTAGTTACGTGGGTCGCACGACCAGGCGTTTATCTGAACGTATCCGTGAGCACCATCCAGCCAGGACCAGCAACGGAATCACCAAGACAATTACGAGCGCGATTGTTTCACACCTCGTTGATACACATCATACTGTCAACCTGGACTCCTGTTTCCGTCCGATTTACCGAGTCAACACCAGTCACTCAAAAGCTGTCAGATTCCGAATTTTAGTCACAGTTGAGGCGATTGGAATTCGATTAAGAAATCCACCCTTGTGCGCACAAAAGCGCTTTGTTCAGGCGTTGAAATTGCTATGGCCAACCACACACACCATGACCGATCAAAATGCCATGGTTCCAGTGGCGTCATAATGGTGACGTAATCGTACCAAAACGTTGTTTCCGTGTCTGTCGATGACGTTTCTGACCTCACCCAAACTAGCTACTTTTTTTGTCCGTTTCGCCCTGACAACTCTGTTTCATATAAATTGTTATGTAATTAGCCTGATGATGAATAACCGAAAACGAGCTTGTTCGCTACACTATTGTTTTATGATGACTACCCTGGGGATTTTTAACCAATCACTAGTTAGTCAAGTGTTTATTAAATTTTACCTTGCCAGCAAGATATATCAATTTTACATCTAATAAACCGTTTGTAATTCATAAATGTAGTGCATATGTCATCAATATCGTTGTGAGCAGAACGGACGGCAGTATTGTTTCCTTGACAGGTCGAAATGTTTGCTCTCATCCCAAATACTACTTTTGTACGTTTCTCAGAGGTCTGTTTCCTCAATGGGATATGCACTGCGAAATAGGATTGCCTCTGATGAAGTTAGTTTTCTGGGAGAGGTGTTTCTATTTAAGGGTTCCTTCCAGTAAGAGCACTGAATACTAGTTAAGATATCGGAAGGATTTATACTCCTTTTTTTGCTACAAAATAAGAAAAAACGATTTATTAAAGATAGCAGATAAAGAAGACAGAATCAAGAAGGTTTTGCCGTTAGTATCTGATGAGGGTGTGTGATTCTATCATTATCTTGGCTTTATCAAGAAGAAAAAAGCGTGAACTCCCTTCCGATGATTTCATAATTAGGTTAAGACAAATTTGCAGGATTATACCATACATGCGGATTCTCTACATAGGCTGATAGTCCGGGTTGTGATTTGTAACTGGATAGACTACAGGCAATCTATGTCAGTTACAACTATTGAAAAGAGGACAAAATAAATGAATCGCTGACCTTGGGATTCTCGGGCTGCAAACACACTTTTATGCGCTCAGTTTCCACTTGCACACTCGCATCGCAATCGTTTCGGCTGGTGCAGATAAACAGTAGATAATTTGGTTGAGAGAAATTGAACATGTGCTATCCCGACCAACGGTTCGAAATCAGAACATGAGGCGTGAGAGCATACAGTTAATTTCTGCCACTCAGGCCGTGACCGGAATGAATGTTATGTTAACCAAAGATGTCTGATGAGTAGTCAGGTGTTGGGTTAATTTCAAGTTGACGCCTAGCAGGTTTAATGAAATCGGAGAGTACAACCTGTCTATAGAGTCCTAATCTCGGGGTTATCGACTGGAACTAACAGACAGTAACTGTAACTAGACGATCGGGCAACCTGATCTTTACTCACAAGCGAAAGTGGTTAAGCGTTCACATATGATAGTTCGGGCGTGCCTAATGTGAGATCAACGACGCAGTGGTAAACACGGTTGCCTGCTCATGAACAGCGTGTCCGTGGCTTAAGTCCCGGCAGTGGCAAGGATATGCACTACTGACCAGCTCAAATGAGAGCGAAACTCAAGTCTAGTGATTCTTTTTGAAAGGGGCGGACTGGAAAGTCTATGAGGATGCGACAGCTGTGATCAATTGTGGGTGATGTTCAACTTGAAATTCCATATTTATTGTGTTGTATTTGGCCTGAAGATGATACACCGAAAACGAGCTTGTTCGCCACGTTTAGACTTTTGACTTCCAGTGTAGTAAGCGACTAAAACTTAGCATTCAACAAGCACATTTTAATTGTGTGCACCAGAAAGTATTTACACAAATCCCCCTCGGAAAGTTGTTGATTTACTTACCACCTCGTCGTCCACAGTATACGGTGTTGTAGTCAAGATGTAAGTTCAGAGAGTGTTAGTTACTACTAATTTATTATCGACAACTGCGATCAGTTGTGGGTGATGTTCAATCTATATGAAAATCAAAATTCCCTACTACTCATCAGTAATGGCTGGTAAGGTAATCAAGCAGGTAAATAGAATAAAAGTACATAGGCCAACTGAAACAGTGTGAACACGTTCGCAGTAGATCATTCGGAAATGATCACAACTGTTGTATTCCAGTAGACTTTCCGGTCAGCCTCTTTCGAACAGCAGAAACACTAGATTTGAGTTTCGCTCTTGTTAGAAATGGTCATTAATGCGTGTCCATTCCACTTCTAGGAAATGAGATCCGCTTCCATTTTCATGAGGCAACCGTGTCGACTGCTACACTAGTAGTAGCAGTACATGCAAATGCTCAGCAACATCTGCTTCTGGGTAATCCTTAGATTGACTCGGATTGCCCGAATGTCTCTAGAGAAAACATTAACTCTCCTGTTAACTGTAATGGATGATCTCACAATTAGACCTCTGAAAATTGGAATCACAGGACTCATTAACTCGTTGACCGATATTTGTATTACTGGTAAGTAGTGGGGAATTTGGTTGTTACAGGTTGAATACCACTCATAGATGACTGCAGATTTTCTAATGTAGTGCTTTTGGATTAACCTCCGTTGGCTGACCGGAAGATTGTGGGTAATCTTGAACGTCCAAGTCAGGTCAATGTTAAGGCCCTTGTCTGCCGGGTGCGCGAACAATCGTGCTTAGTATCGACTTTTACTCGACTTCATAATCATGCCTTTTGCTGCTGTATTGTTGCTTTGCACAATTCACGTGTCGTACGCCTAGTGCATTCTGCTGTACGACTTTAAAATTTTCGCTCAGTTTATTTGGGGAATAAGAAGCCAACGCGTCTAATAACATTACCCAGTTCCACCATACAAACTGAATTGTGTTTGGGATTAGTTTCACTCATATACCTAGGGAGTGATTAACTATGTTTACTTTTTGTCGTCAGCTCAGTTGTCCTTTCGAATTAAACCATAACAGTAGTCCATAATCCGTGCTTTCAACTCACTTATTGCTATTAATGGAACTAAAAACTTGAGCAAGTCTTCACGGGAATGCTGCAGAACTCCGGAAGATCCTCCAAGGTTTATCACTGAGCACTAACCAACGGTCCTTCTCCAGGGGTGCAAAGATTATTAAAACTCATCGACAGCTGATTATTCCATCCTTTCACCCGACATGAAGTGCCTTCATCGTCGACCTTTAAAGCTATGGTACATTCCATTCGTCCTCTCTATCGCTGAACATATCCAGCTTTCAGGACTGCACTTCATGCGTCTGTGGTCGACCACTCCTTGGGCAGCCATGGGTAGACCCAATGAAGGACGTATCCAACACTGAACAACGAAAGCTGAAGCTGAAAACAGCGGTGTGGAATATTTCTTTTATGACAGTTGTTTACAAAACAACTAAATGTGAGACACCAGTAGAGCTATTGGTCTTACATCACTGCTACACAGTAAAGCAGCGTTATAATTAAAAAAAAGGTGACAAGAAAAACATTGCTTTTCAAGAAAAGTCCGTTTACTTCAAGAAACTTTCAGTTTTCGTTAAAACGAAAGCATTTATAGTGAAAATCAGATTGTAACGAGCAAATTATACATCCCTGCAACTATTTTTGTCCACTGTGCCGAAATGTTCACGATCGATCGTCGTTCAATCGGGCTCAATCACTAAGCAACTAGCAATTAGTACGGATGCACGACTTATGTTATCAAAACCATAAAACTCCACCAGACAGGATAAGTTGAGTTGGTCGTGCTTATGGTCGATTCACTGAAACAGCCTTACAAAATATTTTTCGTATTAGGAAATAAACCGGCATGAAAACGAAGAGGAAACCTCGAGTGTCTGGTCAGCAAACTAGAGACTAGCACGCCATTTGCCCGTTCTGTTCAACCTGGTTTAACGCAAAGACGTTGAAGAATGCTTAACATGATGAGTTAGTACATCTCTCAGGTGAATTTTGTTCGGTTGTGTACGGTTAGTTCAGCATGCCTGTGGACATTATACACAATGACAGGATGGCTGATGAAGATTTGTAACATTATCTACATGGACTCAAAAGTAGAAGGCTACGCATTAAAAAATAACCAATGAATAATTCAAACAAAGATGGCACTGTAAAAGAAGGATTACGTTATGAGTTGAACACTTAGTAAATTTCATAAGTTGTTCACTGTAGCAAAATGACGACGGTGATGATGTTTTTCTGGTCCTGCAACTTTTCTTGCAACGTAAGTCCAGGTGAAAAATGTTCGTGGGAAAAATTTCCGCTGCATTACTTCACCATATGGTTTCAATCCTTCAGGTGTCATCAGATGCTATATTCTCACGAGTATGAACAATTTACTCGAACTTGAGCGCTTACCTGAAGCTACTGTCAAGACGGTGGTTCAGTAAAACAAATCACATTTTTCTGACTTGTCCAAACAGTTCCAGTGGTGTTAGGCCTCGTGAGCTGATAGCGTGGTGTCAAGTTCATGGACAAGCAGGGAGATATTATCAAATGTTAAAACACTCAAATATTTCGAATACTGATTGGAAAATGAAGCCTGCCGGAAAACAGTAGGAACTGTCTATATACGCGCTGAATGACACACTGAGTCCGACTAGCGAAGTATAAGTCTAATTGATTGTGTGAATAGATGATCAAATAATCTAATGGTCAGACTAACCAATCAAATGACTAAGTATCTAATAGGTTTTATGCTAGAGTTCTGCAGCAACCAAGTTTCCAAGTAACCACGGGTCTCTCAAATTTTTTGCTAAATAACTTATCAATAAGTAATATTATGCTCACATATTAAATAAGTTGGAGATACGAGAGTAAGGACATAGCGTAATTGAATCGCGTTCGTTCTTTTCTGTTCAAATTAGAGGTGACCTGCTCACCACCACGGTCAGCTAATTTTTTCTGGTATATTTGAGTGTGATGAAAATCTACTCGATTCACCGCTTATCCAAACCTCGACACAATAGGAGTTCTAACAAGAGACCAATCCAAACGTCGCGTTGAGGATACTACATCAGGATTGGACGAACAGTCTCAATGTTACGCCTTCTGTTATTCGCTTATTTCTTTGTTCCGTGTTGCACCAATTAACGTCCAGTTTGTGACTTTGTATGTTTCAATATGATCAGCCAATGAGTGACTATGATTTCTTCAATACTGTTGTACATCCATAAATTTGGCTTCTTGTCTCACGAGTATGAACTGCTTACGGCAACCAGTGCGAGGTCTTCTGCTTATTACTTGCGTGGGAGGTTTCAATCCTAGTACGATTTCTAGGGCTATTCAAAGTCCCTAATTCCAAGTATCACATTGACTCAAACTCATTTTTGTAATTTGTCAATCGATTGCTACAAACTATTGTACTTATTGTGCTTCGTGGCCGAATAGTACCGTAGTAATCGCTCCAATATCATGGCTTATATTACTAACACCTACTTTTCAGTGTGCGATTTCAGTAACGTAACACTACATTAAACAGCTGTTTGTGATTAACCGGAAGATAAATTTCAGACAGTTCTCTGTGATGCAATTTCTTACGTGTTGACAGTCCCTGATCACCAGAAAAATGATTAGTAGAAAAATAGAGATATTTGTCTACAGGACAATCTAACACACAGATCCTCAATACCGAAATCAAGTTGTCAACGACTGCCATGAATCCGCCTAAAGACCCTCGAAGTCACTGAAGTCTTGGGATTAATTTCAATGAGCATGTAGGAGAGGGTTATAAACCAAGAGTGTCGTGGTCCCAGTAAGTCGGAAGACTTGTTTCTGGGTGATCTCGAAAAATCACACTTGACTCATCAGCAGTTTGACTGGCTGCTTAACTTAGAATAAATGATTCTTTATGGATGAACATAGTTAACTCTCAACCACAAAATCGTCAGGTTCTTTCTCTTGAATTGCCGGTCAGTTGAAGCCTTCTTTTCATGGACACTTTATGGACGTGTGTGCAAACAACAGAATCTATCATGTGTTGACAATTTCGTCACAGTCGAAATGGCGGGATTCAATTCCACATAATAAGTAGCTCTTAGTATCGTGTCAGCATTTGCACCAATTCTATAACAGTAATAACCTCTGGTCAGTTTAAGAAGCCAACTGGAGTAATACAAGTTGACCGCATGACACTTAAGTAGTCCTACTTTACAGGAATTACTCTGTACAGTAGAGCCTCCTGAAATAATATTACTTTTGGACCAAACATTCCGGGCCACACGCATGTAGTCTTACTTCAGATGAGCATTGTATTGTGTTGAGACCTATAGTTGCTCGTCTGCGAAGCAAGACAAAGACAACACGTTTTGCTTGTCATAAAGTGTACACCACTCACAGCTGGTAGTGGAATTCAAAGTCTCACTCAGCATTCCACTAGACTACCTCGATATGGACCACCAGATTTGAATTTCACTGTCGTTAAAGCTCGCCAATGGTGCAAAGCCTCGTCGAAGCCGATATTTTTTTCATAACCTCGTGCTTGTGAGGCAATTGTGCTAACTGCCGATCTAGTTTCTTAAGATAACCAGTAAGCACAACCGAGTCATCACCTCTAAATGTCCAGTTACCGTCTCCACTGAACAGTATTCATTAGGCACAAGTATTTAGAGGTGTAAGTAAACAACACTGCTCGATTCAATGCTGGTTTGTAACCCACAGGGAATGATTGTTAAATCAGTTGATGCATCTGACCTAGTTTGAACAAATGGACAGTTTTCAATTACTGGCAAACCTCAGTTATTAAGTAAACTCTGAAAATAAAAGCGAAAGGACAATCTGTTTTATATTGTTTGTACGGAGTGATATCGTATTAGCTGGAATTTTCTGGAAACCCTGAGCTAGTCTGTCGTTGGGATGCCTTTGAACTTCCAAACGCCCTTTGGTTGTGTATCTACTTTGGCGCAAAACTTTCTCAACTTTTGAAGGTCTTAACACATTGTTTTAAGGTGATTACAATATGACTAAAGGTCATAATAATGCACTGGTTGGTTACCACACTTGTAGTGTTCGAGAAGTGTACATCACATAAACTGCACTAGTGCATGTTCAGTGTTTATTAGAATGACTGTTCTTTATAGTTCATAGTTATTAAATTCTCCAGGGATGGAGATCCAGTAAGAAATAATTTCGTTGACTTTCGTCGTTAATCGCGCGAAAGAAACGGTAAAATGATTCTTTACATGCGGGTATATGCCTGACGATGAATGTCCTAGGCATTGGCTTACTATTGTATTAACGTTTATGCATCAAACAAGCAAACATTTGACGAGATATTGTTCTAGGTGAATATCCGCCTGTCCATATTTTTCCACCTCAGTGCCTCAATAGCAAAGAAAGCCATGAATTAATATGAAATACAAGAACCCTCTACAGTTTACAAAGCTCATACTGCAACTTTAGTTTGACGAAATGTTACGCACCATGTTCTGCCATGCTGTATGGTAACTGGGGAAGGTAACAACCACGGTTGCCTACTAAGCTGAGTTTTTTATTATGGGCCGGTCTAATCAAAGAAAATACAGAGAAGACTTGAATGACGATGTCCCGATCCCTCATAACACTCCTCCAGTTTATACTGGTCTGTTATCGATAACCCCCAGCTGTAAACCGCCATGGAACCCACAGAACCTCCCCATTTGGCTTATTCTCAGACCTGGCTTGTTGTAAACGTCATCTGCCTTTATATTTCAAGTGTCATTCGAATGTTTTACATTTTTCGTCAAACGAAGAACTAGTAAAAAATTTCAAGGCAGATTGAACAAGCTGCTTTCCCAGTGATGCCCTGAAGTATGTCCACAACTTGTCAAGTAAGCAGTTTACGCAAATGCAGTTAGAAGTGCTTTCTCTGGGCTTAACAGACAAACTCCCACCGAAGAAAGTTAACCGGTTAACGACTCAAGTTCAGTTTGGAAACTTATAGGACAAGATAAAAGTGTTGTCTTCCACCTCCCCAGAAATTTCAGGTTGGTTTTGTGCTAAAATGGTCGGTGTTTCGCATCAGTTTATGTTATCACCCATTCGCCAGCATTCTTGCCCACTCTCTGAACATTGTGAGGCCACAAAATAACTGGAACAGATGCAGGACGTGATGATCCTGAAACCAGACAAAGGCTCTGGCATTGTTATCTTGAATAAAGCTGACTATGTAATGAAACTGTGCACCGTCCTGGCTGACGATACGAAGTTCAAGATTGACCGTACACCAGATAATAACATTCTAGTGGAAAAACAAGTACCGAAGAGGCTGCAAATTCTTCTGTTGCACGGATATATAAGTGAGCGAGAGTATAGACAGTTGAAACCGATTAGGAGTAGTACACCAAGAATGAAAGGATCACCCAAATTGCACAAAGCCGGTGTCCCCCTGAGGCCTATCTTCACCATGGATGATTCAGCTTACGATAACCATGCTCGATGGCTAGTTCAGCTTCTTGCCCCCATCCGTAAAAACTTTAGCTCCCGTTCTTTGAAGGATTCTTTTGAGTTATATGATATTTTGGAGAGCATTCCGGTGAGTTCCACACAAAAGATGTATTCAACTAACGTTGACTCACTATTCAAAAACGTTTCATTACATGAAACAGTTGATTATTTATGTAATTTTATTTTGATTCACAATATTTCTTCATCCACTCCTGTCGACTGCCTTAAAGAATTGATTCTTATATGTGCGGAAAACATTCGGTTTGAATTCAATGGATGTGCTTATAAGCAAATAGATGGTGTGGCAGTGGACAGCCCGTTGGGTCCAACATTTGTTGATATCTTTCTTGGAATGGTGGAAGATGGACTATCAGATTATATCGACCGTTCTTTGCTTTATTGGCGGTGTGTCGATGACATTCTAATATTCACCGATTTTGATCATTTTATTACTCTTTTACATCAATTTAATCCCACTCATCGAAATCTCCGTGTCACACATGAACAAGAGCTAGATAACTCACTACCAATCTTAGACGTTCTTATTTCCAAACGTTTAGACGGTACACTTAGTAGGTCTGTTTATCAAAAAGCCACATAGGGTGGGCATTACCTACAATTTCTTTTCATTTGTGCCCGGGGCTTACAAACGTAGTTTAGTGCGAACCATTTTTCACCGAGCAAGGAAAATGTGCACAGCCGAACATCTAAAGACTGAAGAGGAGCTCTTGAAGAGTGTTCTGCTTGTGAATGGATATCTGGCCCAATTTTTGAACTTCATTGCAAAGAACGAGTGGCTACCCCTCTTTCAACCACAATCAGCGCAGAAGAAGCAGGCTTCTATCACAGGTGGCCACAATATCACCCATGTAAGCCGAAAGTTGAAGTCAGCCATTGATCGCGCATATCCCGCAGCAGAATTGCGTTTGTTGCTTCCCACCCGCAGGATGAATCTCCACTGCCCCGATCGTTCTTTCTCGGAAAACTCTGCCTCTCATGTTATCTACCGGTTCAATCGCATTTGAAGTGATTCATACATTGACCGAACGGACCGAAACTTACAACAAAGGAAGGTAGAGCACATCCCCAAGTGGCTATGGCAAACAATGGCTCAAGGCTGGTCAGTATGCCAATACTCGAACAGAAATCCGGCGTCTTCGATCGCAAAACACATAATCACAACAGGTCATCTGGTTGACCGCGTCACTTCGTTCATTGTCCTATTGCGCAAACGCAACCCAAGACTGTTGGCATTCGCGGAAGCATTGTTGATCAAGCGTCACGCACCGGCCCTTTGTTGGCATAAGGTACTGACGCAATCACTTTCGTTACCGTGGCAGTGAACCTTGATTGCTCCCATGTGATGTGCGTTCACTTCATTGTTTTGTCGCCAAGCCCCTAACCTATACAACTGAATGTTTTATGTATTCGACCGATGAGAATAAACGAAATGCTTGCAGCTCGTAATGCATGTATTCTTGCCGTCTCGAGGAAGCTACTTAGAGACATTTAGTTCAAAGATGTTGCTCATTTGCGTATGCGATAGGAAAGATGTGTTACAACTCACGTATGCTACGATAAAATATGCATGTTTATTTTCGGCTGATATATCGTAATTGAAACCAATTTCAACCAGTTCAATCAACTAATGCAGTAGATCCAATTGCAATGAGCTGCGTGTGGATATTTCAAGGCTATCGCAAGCATCATTAGTCAGCCACAGCTCCGACAGACTGCGTCTATAATTTTGAAAACTTAACAACATCCGTTAAACCTTTTAACGAAATTGCATTGACGGAAAGCACTAGACTTGAATTCCGCTGTTGTTGAGATTTACCGGTCTTATACCTACTCGTTCAGACTGTAAAGTAAACCTGGTTTTTATGTTCTCGAGTGACGAGCATGGAACGATCCATCCTGCTCTGATTCCCTGTTAGGAATGACAACATTATTGCATCTGTGCTCCCCATCACAACTGACTGAGTAAATGCGAAGTATATTGCCCAGTTTATTGGTTCGCGATAATCCAAAACGCGTTCAATTATACAGACTGCTTTAACAGCTTTCGAATGTATTTTGATTGAGTGCCGTTTTTCTCCTACCCGTTGTGTAGTCCACAATTAAAAGTTTCATTCAGATATCTAAAACATGCGACTGTACATGGTTCACTGGTTATACTAGAATAGTTCTTACTGGGACGGATACAACTTATAAAAAACAGGCACAAAATGTGGCATTACTGAATATCATACTTTGACACAATTCATGGTACATAAGATTAGCTACGTTAAATAAAAATCTACCCACAGAGGTACACATGCAATCTATATCGCCTTCTGTAGAATTGTTCAATAGTTATAGCAATTAACCTATAAGGGTAAGTTGTAATGGGTTCCACGGATAAATTTGAAAAAGGCCGCAAGTAAAATACAATTTGCTTTATGCAAAAGCGTTTCATTCGCATTGTGTCGGTTAATACACCGAGACCGATAAAGTCGAAAAGTGGGAACAACGCACTGAAATAGTGCTTATGAATGTGGTTTTCGCAATAATTACAGAACCAGGACAGGATGAACTACTGTCGATCGCGACAGACCAGAAGCGACTTGAAGTGTTTCTTACTATGATGAATCTTCTTTATATCAGCAGAAATTTCACGTGTGACTATGAGAACAATAATTCAACGGTCTTTCTTGGTGTGTTATCCTTTACAAAGTCTGACAGAGCGATGAAGCGCGCGTTATTCTAGAAACCCACATGGACAAGACAGTAGATCTAATTCCTCAGTTTCTCAACGATGCAGCAGCAATGTTCCTCCGTCTAAAAACTGTCTTATAGTGCCGGGAAAATATGCATGGCCAAAACAAAATAGGAATCTTTACGATTACTGAAAAGTGTATCGCGTTCAACTGACTATCCTGACATATCCACTGGGCATCACAGTCAAGTGCGCGCTTTCATCGAGGCCCAACTAACCGTGCAGAAATATAAAGTTGGCGTTGGACTACTCTAAACAGCGAGAATCTAATCAAGTTTCAAAAAACGAAGTCTTGATTCGAGTTAACATCTAACTTATGAAGTCATTCAGCTTTGTCTTACTATGCAGAACTGAAGCACGCTGTTGTCGCCAATCAAAAGACTGGGTTTTCTCCTCGCGATCACTGATTGTAGATATTTGTTCACCTGCGGTAGCGATGATATATGCATTGGGAGGAAAGACAGACGGCTATAGAAAACGACCAAGAGACCTGCTAAATTGGCTTCGTCAGTCAAAGAGTCAGCTCAACAATAGCCATAAAACAACCAGCCGAATTTTGGCCCCATCAATCGCCAAGCCATTTGGTCAGACTAGTCACACAGCAGAAGTAGTCTCATCGTTCCGTGTGATCACAAAGTGCGACCGAGGGAAATTGCTCAAGTATACTTAAGCATTGATAATCAATCGCCACAAGCAAACGTTGTGTGCCCAAAATGACAGGACAGTTATATTGAGCCTCTCTTGGTCTTCTTAGCCAGGGTCACGATGAACAGTCAGTTGTTCTCCGTTGACCGTTTGCTTATTTTACTTCTGCGGGTCACATATTTGTCACTGAAGAAAATTCACGAATTGGGTTCAGCTCGCGAACTTCTCGTTCCATCTGGGTTATTCACGTAATACAATATAAAGCGGTAGACGAAATTGAAAGTTATATATGTCGTAATAGCGTGAAGCAGACAACATGAGTTATGTTGAAGTCATCTGTTAGTAAGAGATTTCGTGTAGGGTGTACAGACTAGTGACGAGGCGTTAGAAGTGCACACAGCCAGAGTATTGCAGAAGAGACCAACAGAAACACTAAAGCACAACTGTTGTTTTGGGGGGATGGAACACATGGCATTTGACTGGAAAAACTGGTGACTATCAGATTCTTGATAACTGTCACTCTGGTTGTTCGACTGATGATACCAACAGCTGATTACCTCAGACTCTATTTTGTTAGATAGGTAAACATGGTCAATGCTATAAAGGGTTTCGAACCACCAATATTGTGACATAGCTCATGTAGCTGTTTCAAGATTAGACTCCAACTGGTCCCAGTTCTTGGAGCAAGTTTTGACAACTAGTTATGTATTTCAATTTCTGTAGTTTGCTTACAGAGGGGCAAGTTTATCATGTGTTGAACCCGCTGGATACGTTCCAGTAATATGAGGTAAACCTTAAATTTGTCTGCTTTGCGAACTAATTAAACCACAAACATCCCTGTGAAATATTAGATTAGATTTTCATCATAAAACGAGGCGACATCAACAGTATGCACTGATAATGTCACCTGGTTTGGAAAGAAAACGTTTGCAGCCTGAATGCCAACCTCAGCAAATAAGTGAACAGCCAAACGATTGATGCGAGACAAAAGTTCCACCACTACTTCCAATGATCACACACGTCATTACTGTTCAGTTCAATCGATAAAATTATGTTTAAAAATCCTTGATCGGGTTGAAATAAATGATTACTATGAACTGATTGATCACTACGCACTGGACGTTAGAGTTAGTCGTTGGGATAGGACCAGCCAATCAAAATTTTAATGGCATACTAGTAATTGGGTTAACCCAAATGTACTAGATCTAGAATGTGTATCTTTATTTAGACAAAGATACACAACATTAGGAACATTTAATACAAATCGAATTTCGTGTTTATTGCTTTCTTACGACCTACCCAGGAAGCTTACCTAAGAACTCAACTGAATATGATATCTCTCAACTAGTGTGTGGGGTGTTCACATGGTACGGTTACAAAAGCTATCCAAATTTTAGTCAGTAGTTAACTGTGACAAACTATGAACGACAGTCGCATATTGGAAGATTTGGAGGTGCGATCAAATCGTTGTGATTTCTCAACGCTCTTCCGCAGTGAAAGTGATCACCCAACACTAATACTAGAATGAGGATCAAGAATACAGTTTTTATGACAATAAATAAATAGGTGTCATCCCTGATTGGAAATACCTTGTTTATAGAATGTATCTCTTAACGTATCCATAGCGAGTCGACCTGGCACTGGTTTTCTGACGTCGACTGTACCGCACCCAATGAAGTACTGATTTTCGTACGTCTCAATAAATATCTACAGTGTCTCCCGTTAGTTGAACAGTAGCACTTGACTGTAGGCTGCACATTACGTTGCATCTTATCATCCATCTGGAAGTGTTTAAAAGCCTTTATAACGAAAGTCTATCTAAATACAGTGGTATTCATCATCTATTGTGAGTGAACACTGTTGTTCAGTTTTGGCGGTTAAGATACATATTCAACGATATTACCGACATGTAATTCACCCAAAGGATTGACCTTTCTCTCTTTTTTTCTGTCAAACTCAATGAGATTGAGGGTTTCTACTGAAGTCAGTGCTTATCATGTTAATGTCTCTTGCAGACAAGTATATAGAATGTTGTTTAATCAGAGGAAGTGAAATCTATTCAACTAGTTACCTGCATTGAAAGTTGTTTTCCGTGCTAGTCAAAAACGTTAACCTTCATTGATGGCCTCCCTTCAACAAGATGTGCAATAAACCGCCCACTAAATTTAGCATTATTTTTGGTTTACCGAATCGGTCACTGAACATACAGACAGCTCCAATGTTGCAGAAGCTTATCGAATCGAAGTGGACCGGCTTGGTCTCACTTTAATTAATGCAAATGCTTGCAACCAGTAGTTATTTTGCTGACACCAAAATTATTCCGTGGATGAGCACAGCCTGATTCTAGCAATGTTTATTTGATTTGCGTTACAATTTGCCATACATAACTAGATTATTAGGATGAATTTGATGAACTCCCTTGTAGGCATTACAAATGATTAGAAAACCCATATCTATATCCATCACATCATATTAATCGAGATTCAATGACTGGTTTTAACGAACGACATTTACTGCCCAGAAAACCCGTTGGTAAACCGAATTAAGGGAACAAACAGGCTGAAATCACTGTTAATAAACCAACTTTAGTTTGCCCTACGACACACAAGACTTATAGCATTTGCTCACACACATCAACCAACGAAAGGTCCAAACATACCGACCAGACTTTAATGATCAAGCCGAAACCTACTCAGCTCACTTACCGCAATCTGAAAATGTGTCAGTCAAATCGTGTTCGGCTCTGTGCGATGGTACTGATGATCGAGTTATCGTTTGGCCTCCCTTGGTCACATCCACCAGAGATATGGTTTGTCGACACTTTATGCCCGGCGCAGTCGAGCGCAGTTTTTGATTAACTTAGAACAATTCACTCGTGCTTAAAGTAGAGGAAAAGACGCTGCGATCAATACGAATGTTTCTTGAAATAATGGTCGGACTTCAAATCCCGATCGAAGCGAGGACAAACACTACTGGCGAGTTATAACAGTATTTACTTTTTTCTCACGTCTTGACTGTATCTACAATTGTCTGGTTGTTGGGATGGCATAAATATCTGGCATAATGGTACTTTTTCTCTGCCATATACCTAATTACCGTTTGCGCCCGACTCAAGAGGGATGCTGCAAATTGTGGATGAACAGCGTGCTGTCTCAAATTTCCACCCGTCAGCAACCAGCTTTGCTCAGACCCTACGCTGGTAGGTACAGCGTAGCAATGGTTCTCCAAAAATGGAAAGCGACATGGTATTAATGGACGGAATCGCTGTAGAGGTTCCGTAAGACGCCAATCCAATGAAGAAAGTTAAATTAGTATTAATTACTAATCGCCACATACTGTTCAAAATAAAGTGGAATACTTTAAAGAGCAAATGATCCACATTGGCAGTTATTTTGCACTTTATTGTAGAGAACGCTGGAAATCCTGTTTAGCTTTCTGCGTAGATGCTGACACCTAAATTAGTAGTGTTTTACTTTAACTATCAACGCCATCTATAGTGACCAATATTTACAAGCGGTGGATCACCTCAATATTCCATCGTCGTCAGTCTACAGACTATTAATTTAAAAACCCTGTGGAAAAGAATCAGAAGAAATCAAATAAGTTTATTCAACTGATCAACAGTACACTAAACGCCGCTTCCCTTAAGCAGCGAAAATGCGTATTGTGGAGCGAGTGTTTCTTATTTGATCCGGTAGAACCAACTGACTCAATAACGATGTCACAAGTTGACATGGCATCTTCTTTATGACTAAAATGACGTATCATAACGTCGTCTAGGCATACCGCATTTTGTTGCTTAGTTCACAGTTGTATCGAACGACACAACTCGGTTGCTCGCAGTGGTTAATGAACCATAAAACTGTCCATTCATCGCATCAACCTCAGACATATTTTCTGACTTTACTCAAGTTGAAAAAGTTAACAAACTTATTTCTTTGCACGATTCCTCAAAATCTCTTCAAAAATCACAGCAAATAATGTCCACCTATATTCTGAGAAGTAGGGGTATGTGAGCTTCGATTAATTGCACTCGACAGCAATTCATTCACATAAAACGCTGCGTATGATTTTCAACATACCCCACAACTTCAGTCGATCATATGTAAACTTCTCTACCTGTGACTGTGTTTCTCTTACTATGAACGCAAGCTTATCTTATACACGGGTAAAATATGTCCTAACCAAACCGCTTCTAAATGTGTCAATGCACCTTAGTCTATAACTAACAAACTCCTGTCTCTCCATAATTCATACTCCTCGTGTGTTAGTTGTAGGTTATAACTACACCCTGATCGGGGATTATTGACGCAACCCTGTGCTTTTCTCCTCAACTTTCCAGTAATTGATTAAGTTTTGCTGAGGTGTTAATCATTGTAGACACTGTTTGTTCAGCTTTTTGGTTCCGGTTGTCTTTGCTCCAACTATAACGGTGGGCACGATAACATCATCGATCGGTCTCCTAATTGAACATTCAGTTGGCCAACATTGACAAACAGGTGGGATTGCTGAGTTGCGAAGGATAAATGATCGTTCCTTTCCCACAAATAAAAGAGTCCCCTGACGTATAAGCTGCAAGCCGTATACTTGTCTGATACTAATCTGGATTTCGCGATTTTGTTAAATTAAATGGAACCTCTCGGTTTATACTAATAGCTTTGAAACGAAGTACCGTTTTAGCCTACAGACTGCAAACAACAGTTGATATTATCAATGATAGCTGCAAATTTATAGATGGAAAAGCGATGTTTTTCAAGAGTTACAGAACTCAAACACTGTAAAGTTAAACATTAAGGTCACATATTTAAAATTCTTCGTACTTTTAACCCATTATATTCCATGAGTAAAACACGGCTTATTTTATCTCCTTCTGAAATTCTGAAGTAAAAAGCAATTAGCCCTTCAATTCTAGATACGTTCAATTACATTCTCATGACAAAACGATTAAAATTGATTTTGTTTGTGAACACATCTGAATTTCTTTTGAATTCTCAAAAAACGTTAGGGTCTATTAAGTCTTCCCTTGAATAGTCAACATTTTGTTTTCCATTAATGCACGCGAGTAAGTTGCAATCAGGTTCGGAACTAACTTCTCTTGAGAAAGTGCAATAAAAGACATTTTCCAAGCTTATTCTCAGAAGGTGCTTTGTCAAACTTAAGATATAATAGAAGTGAGACATGTAGCTTGATAAGTTACCCTGAATTACACTATACCAATATTCTACTAGATACATATCGATCCTCATGGGACATGTGACCATAATCTTACGATTGTTAGAGAAGAACGATAATTTTGGAATTCCCCTGAAGCTGAATATTTGTAATAGATAACCAAAGGATTGAACTCCATGGTTTTAGTAGAAATTCAGGCAATACACCCTAAAAACATTAGTTTCAGTTCAAGTATATGCAAGTGTTAACGACTTGTCGCGAATTTTTTATTCAGTTGACCAGTTTACCGGTAAAGGTCTAGAAGATTCCTATGCTAGCAATCGGCCCAAAGTAAGCATTTTAATAACTAAAGGATTATTGATGGAATGGTTATTTTGAAATATCGATGTGTTGAATGTCGCTTATCTATATATATATACATATATGTTTAGGTAAACGCCACCTAACACAATTCTATAGTAAATTTGCATCCCCGGACTGCATAAGTGCCAAAGTGCTACATCCACGATAAACTGCCATATAATATGAATATATTCAAAAAGCGCAACATAGCAAGTAATTTACAAGTGAAAATGAAAGCTAAATGCATCGGCAAAAATCCATTCTGCTACATTTTCTTTGGTCAAGTTTACCACGTACACGTTATATCTCTTCTCACGGACCGCTGCGGACGTTTCTTCTAACGTTTTGAGTTGTACTGACCACAAATCTAAAGCGTTTCGTTGTGATCTTCAACTCACCGTCGGTCGAGTAAAAGGAAGGAATATTCACAAGTTGGACACACCTACCTCGCTGTCAGAAATCCGCAGATTTCACAGTAACGACTTTTAGATGTTCTGTGAGATGCATTCTGTCTACTTTTCAGTAAAATGGATATTTACCATATTGTTGATCGACCTGAACGATTACATTTTAATCAAGTTAGACTTGTTTTCAGGTTAGCGCCTGCCTATTTCACAGTCACTGTCTTCGTGATGTCCCTCTTCAACGTTGTTTTCGCGATGATGTTTATCTACTGGTGACTGAAAGGGTATCGCGAGGCCACCGCGGTGTTCATCAGTTGAAAAGATCTATCGAGACCTAACTGTTACATCAAACATACATCCTAAATAGGATACTGAGCTGATCTCATATTTTACAATAATACTTAAAACTGAGTGAGCTAAATAATAATACTTTATTCCATGCAACTTGTTTGCTCGAACGACAAATCTTAGACTCTGAATTTCCATATGCTGCCGGTCGAGACTCAATAAAGGACAATGATTGATTCTATGCGGCGTTTAATATGTTAGTCTTTGTCAGTTTTTGGATTCCATTGTGATTTCCCACGTTAGTCTCTGCATATTGCTGTAGTATGCACTGTCAGCTAATCAGGCCATTCATGCTGTACATGTGAAACATTTTCGCATAGAATCATTAGCTATTCCTTGTCTTGAGGGTGGGATACTCGGTCTTTTGAAGTGCGCTATTCAAACGTTTGGTCTTTATGTATTTTTTGCGTTGTATACCGTCGAGAAGATGGTTGAGCGGTTGGGTGCCGTTGATGATTTGGGGCTAGCACAAAGCTATGGTTGAGTAATCAATGATTTATGATTCGATGTCAACTCAGTGAAATTACAACGGTTCTAAAATAATCTAACTTATGAGTTCATCATTCAAGCGGGAAATCTCTTTAATCGTCAAAAAGTCCTGAAAAACATTTCAGGAGGTTCCTTCGTTGAAACAACTCATCACATTCTATCAGAAAGATTCAATGATCAAATGTCCAATCCAGCTCAACAGTCGAACTAACTCGTAATAAATATATCAAATCCGTGGGACAACATCTGTACACCTAAACACTCATAGCTCATTATCATTTACTATTTTTTATTATTTACTGACATTATTCAACAATTATTTACTTATTACTGTCATTTTTTTATTAATTATTATTATTTCAGAGCACCTCCGTTGTTTGGTACATTGAACGCAACGAAATGAAATCGTAAGTTTTACGCTACCTCTTTAAAGGTGAATCAACCTCAAGCCTTCAAAGGTCACGTTTCTTCAAGGAGTTTGTCAAATAATTTTTCATCGTATCATTTACACTGTTGTGACTTGGCTATCTATACCTCCAAACATCTTTGAAAAAAACGATTATACAATGAAGACTCAAAACAACATTACACCATGGTGCAAACACTGCTTTTTATTAACTGTGAACCGCGCATGATCAACGTTGCCACAACATTTTTTAAACCATTATGTTTATTGATATATATGGTAGAAATGGTTTGTACAGAGGATAATAGAAATGTAAATTGAAGATCATTCTTAGTCAGTTGCTGCACACATTCAGCCAATCTGCTAAGAACAAGGGCAACATCTCAAAGCCTGTCACAAGTTAGTTTGTGTAATTTTGTTGAACTTCGTAGACGGAAAATTGCTTATATATCATTGCTTAAATTTGAGTCGAGTATGTCTAATTTTACACTTTAAGCCAGCTTTATGTTTAATTTGCCAATCAATAAACCACAGGTCGCAAATGCATTATTTTACCTCCGCAGGATTCACTGTAAACATGAGAATGCTTATAAGGTTTCAACCGGCCGTCTTTTGCTTTGTATCAAGAAAAGTTTGAAGAGTGTTAGTCAGCACACTGTTAGACATTGATTATTTAATTCTTAGCTCATAACATTCGAGCAAGCTAAACAAGGATAGCCAAACCCATAGCAGCGTAAGACGGTTTTGGCATTGAAAACGAGAAAAGTTTTGCACTTACCGAAGAAATCAAAAAGGTAAACAGGACTGAATTGGGCAGTAGTTACGACCAAAGTCAACTAACTATCCTGACAGATTTCAGTCGTGTACAACAGTATCCTCCTCGGGTCTTCAAATAACACTGAAGATATTCTAAAAATAATCGTGAAAGTTTACAGCAAGTCCGTTTTGTGACTTCTTCATATTAATGCTTTGACACTGCACTGTTGATCAATTCGACAACAACTCTATAGAGGAACGTTGGTAGTGTTCCGCGACGAGGATGGATAACCTTCTCGTCGTGTGTTCAAAATGTATGACATTATCATTGCAAGTAAAGCGTTACGAAACAAATGGTTTCTGTAGGCGAAGTAGTATGTTCTTCATATGCTCAGGTGTACAAAACCGAATATTTGCAGTTAACCATTAGAAAGCTAGCTGATGTGCTGTTGCATATTTTTACCAGTTTTGTCTCATTATTTCAAATTCATTATCCACTTGGAAAAGACCCTGCGAAAGCAGTATTTTTGCAAAATTATTGAACGCAGGTCAGGTTGGTTTTGACCTCTATTGCTGTAGAAATAGTTTCCGAATACGCCTATTCCCGTATAATTCATCAAACGATCTGCACGCATACATGACTTTACTTGAGTTAACTCGTGTACTCGTGTTGTCACTGCTGCTCTTTTTTCAACCGATCGATTAATGCAGGTTTGCAGGTTTGTTTTTAGGGTTTTGATAAAGTTGTCTTATGCGTTGAAAAACAATTACGCCGGTGGTATTTTATGAGATGAAATGCTCTAACTTCCAACATGAAACATCTCCACAAGGGAATCGCAAACATGTCTTCTTCGAGAGGCAGCACTGCGACGATGGTTTGGTGACACAATTCGGTCCGATCAGAATGGTGAATACTTAAACATACCTGTCTGCAGCGCCCTTATTTGATTGAAAATGTTAGCAGGCTTAT
>JTDE01000021.1:429607-449065 GCA_014338405.1 Paragonimus skrjabini miyazakii
AATGAAAATACCGACTGATTGGAGAAAGATCCAGTAGACTGTGATCCGTACCACTCCTGTGATTTTTTTGATGACCTATTTGACACGTTATAATCTTCATATATAATTCGCACTTACCCTATGTAATTGTAATAGCCTGATGAGAATTACCGAAAACAGCTGTTTGCAAAATTGACTTCTTATGAAACTAAGTAGTTGTTTGCTTGGTCACCAAAAGAGCAGTAAGTACACCCTAGGATATACTCACAAAAACGATTCACGCAGTTAAGTATATGTTGCGGCCAGATCTGGTCGCTCGGTTTCCTCCAACTGTAGTCGGTCACGTAGATGTCAAGTGCAATAAGAACCAAATATGTAATTGTTTTATGACACTACCTTATCAATTTTGCATATGACAGTTCGTTTAGCTGGCAATGAACAAAGTGGCACGTGACCAATCCACGTGTGGCCAGCACTTTACTTGGCATTTGATGTGCTCGCGTCAAGCTATGCGAATGAATTGACCTGTTTTGGGTTACTGGTGGACTCCAGAGTTTTGGGATCGTTAAAGAGGACAACGTACAAGCGAAGCGAATGTGGTAGCGAGCACTCAACCAAATTTAATGGGACAAAGCAATATGATAGTTGACTGTCTAAACAACATGAAGCACAGCAGTTTTGAATCCGCATCCAGGTTTTATTCGAAAAGCAACCCTATAAATAACGTTAAACTAGGCTGTTTGACCGAACTATCAGATTCAGCATTCCCACGTATGGGCTTAAACGTACATTGAACCAAACTCCCGGCAGAATTTAGTTTGCTTCAACGATAAGCAAATTATGTGGCTGAACTTGTCTGTTTCAGACAATACTAGTACATTCTTCGGTATGAAGGACTGTGGATCAGTTATCGCACTAACAATGGACGTTTTCAGATATCATGGGCAAAACTTTTAATCCTGTGAACAAGCGAACTGACCGTAGAATACACTACTCAAGAAGACGAGTCATATATTGAAGTGGCCAGGATCTTAGCAATAGGCAGTACGTGTTCAGTTGAACGGTACCCTGAATCCCACGTTTTATAGTACCTGGGCTTACCTAATTCAACCGCGGCTTAAGGTTATTAATCTTCGAGCCGGAAGCTCAAATCCAAATCTCATAACAAAACAGTGTGGACTTTTAGATTGTCAAGATGCCATATGTTATGGCCTTGTGGTAGAACTGGCTTTAGCACTGAGGTAAACCGAGAGAAGCATGAGTCCCAACTTCCTGCGGTTGTTCTTCTGAGCTGCACCTAACCAGTGCGTGGAAGTACTGAAGCAAAATGGGAAGGGCAAGCTACATCACTCTGTTGAGTCACAACGCACACGGTGATCGTATAACTATGTCCTGGTCACCTTTCCCATTTTTGTGTATCATGCATCCCTATAAAAAACATAAAATCAAAATTCGTGAAGTATGTTCGATTGATAGGAAACAGTTTTAATATCCACTTCACATTAGAGCATCTAATGTTGACATACGAGATAATTTTCTATTTCTAGTGTTGGGTGCCCATCTAAAGCTGTCGCGTTTGTTCTAATGTATTGACATAATAAAAAAACTACGGATATTTATAGACGTTAGAAAACTTTCGAAATTTTTTACTAAACTGCACGTTTGTTCAAATTACCTATGTGCCGAGAGGTGGGAAAGTTTGTGTCCAGATGTAACGGTAATTGGCAGGCTTCGTATCTCCGATTATGTGACTTATCTTAATTTGCACAGAATGAGTAAGAACTTAGGTAAAAAAAGGAATAGGTATAGACTGACTAGGACAGTTTGATCCTTCTCCAAAGGTGTTAATTACACTGACCGTGGTTTGAAATTTGTGTTCGTTTGCGTACATTTCCAAATATACAACCTTCTGATTGGATGACCAGAATGTTATTATTACGTCCTACACATTTTGTTGGTAAGGAACACTTGCGAATTTTCTCTCGATCATTCCAGTGGTGTCAACAACTAGATCGATTAGACATCCTCTTTCTGTGAGTTTTGGGTAAGCGCTGTTCATCCTAACTTTGCCTCAGCCAGTAAACAGATTACATTCCTTCATCTTCTTGTCATTCATTCATGGATATTATCTGTTACGAAATTTTTGGTTAGACACTTGTTTCCACTATTGCTGTACAATTCAAAACGGATTATCATGCAGGTTACTTGAACGACCACACGCACTTCTACCCACCCTGTTTGACATATCACAAAATGATTCGTCTTAATGGGAAAGCCATCGTTTACACAATCAGTCGGTGAGAGTCCAGAATAGGTACACCGCCGGCTTGCTCTATCTTGCTGCTAACAAGCAGTTTACTTGAAGACAATGCTGGTTATATATGATGAAAAAGACAGAGGATCAAAAACGCTGAATGTGATAAGGTTCCGGTCTAGTAATCCTGTAAAGTAGGAAATTCTCATACCTTCAATGTTAACCTCCTTCTAGAAACAATGGCAAAAGGTGGAAAAGCGACTTGAAGGTGAAAAGATTTTTGCACTGGAACATCATCCTCAAATGCTACCGGATGAGCTAATTAGATGTTAACAGGACCCCAGCAGTAGTTCTCCACTTCGTACGTGCATCATGCCGATGAAACAAAACTTTACTATCAACCCACTACAGTTACTTCCGGAACCCCGCATAACTCGATAAAACCGTAGATACTGAAACTATTCTGGAATGGGCAGCAAACATTTTCAAATTGGTGTAAGCACTTGCACATCAATACAGTTCACGCTTGATTACAAATTCCTGAGGCCAAGCCTTACGAACATTAAAGAATGCCTGTTTGGTGTGAACCCTTCTTTTGGAAAACGTTAAAATCGGACAAATGATCGGTTATGATAAATGGTTCACCTGGAGAAGAGACGGAGGTGTATCAATCGGGATAATTTTATCACATGAGCAATCGCTTCGAGCCTAGCTTGTGTGCTGAACGTCAGGGCGGAGACAAACATTCAATATAAATTACGGTTCATTTCATTAACGTTAACACAAACATCCCGCCCTGTGTCAAAATGGATTGTTTGACCTTTTACTGCTCCATTCTCTATCACAGCATGTTACCAACCTGCATACAACCCAAACGCCCGTGGCATTACCTTCGTTCAACTTGTGTGTTCTTCAACTGACCAGCGTGAAACATACTGTTATATCTGATCGCTCAGGTAAGTTCTCACATTTCACTTAAACCCCCGGGGACAGGAATGCGAATTTACAAGTTCCATGTTTTGGTCTAAACAACCGCTTAGACAAAATGCCAACAAAATGATCCCATCAATCGTATGTATGCCATCAAAGAAGGACATGAAGAATGTAGACAAAAGTGAACAGGAAATCATCAAACCAGAAAAAAGTTATTGATAGATTAATTGAAAAATTTGTTCAAGTTTTGGTAAATAATATGTTTATTTGAAAAAATTTGTTGCCAGATGATGGAAGATTTCATTTCAAGCGTGAAAATTAAACGAACTGTAATCAGATCAATGAACTGAGGCAATCTGATTAACCCACAAGAGGCAAACAAAATTGTGAGCTCCTGACTATAAACCGGAGTTGCACAAAACATTAACAGCGTTCTTGGTAAATGAAAACAAGAAGTAGGTTGTCAGACTTCTAATAATTTTACATCTAAAAGGTCTCCGATATTAATAATAAGATTGATTTGAAAACTGGTATACACAGAGTATCATCACCATAAAAGGAATCGCCCGTTTTGTACTTGGTCTGTTGTTGGTCTCCATTCCATTTACACGTGTTCGACTGGGCATTTCGTTTGGTTCCAAACATTCATTCAAGGTTTCCGTACGCGAGAAAAGTGGCGATTTTGATTTTTCTTCTAAACTAAGAGAGCCACTCTAAGTTTGTGCAGTCAGACAACCTAATAATCATCCATGTCGCGGGTAATCCACTGCGATAGCTTTGTTCAATACCAGGAAGTTTGTCTGTGAAGCTGTCTTTGAGGCCATACTGTGTGCACAGTAACTTATGAGTCTTGCAACCCCTCTAATTCAAGGGTATGCATCTTTCTTCTCCACAAGGGCCCCATGTGGTGTCAGTGAATGAACAGCAGGCTACATGCAGGTCTGCGTTATGTTGGCAAAATATAATGTAAAAAGGTGATTTGGCGAACAGTCTACTTTCGTTTATTCATCATCGGGCCAATTACATATCACTTTATACCATCAGGGTTGTCAAACGAGCATAATAAAAAGCAATTAGTCACACAATTACGTAACGCGGTTATGAATTGGATGGCGATTAGGTGACAAAATTGACCACCGAGGGTGTCCAATCAGTCACGAGAGGCCATGGTAACTGTAGGACCTGTACGAATTTCTTCTGAGCGCACAACTATGGATTGCGCAATCAAATTCCGATCGCTTCCGCAGCGGCCAGAATACAAAATTTGACTCCTCTGGACTGACGACTGGGCAAGGCGTAAATGGCCTGGAAAGCTACTTCTGGTGTGACTTGGTGCTCTGAGTCAACAAGGTGCACCAGAACTGCACTCGAAATGGACTTCACCTCGCCTTTAGTCAGCCATATGGGGTGGTGTTCACCTATCCTCTGGAAAAGGCTCCTGGTTATGCGACTGACGTAACCTCCCTCACAGGAGCGTGTGAAAGAGCAAACAAAATGAGGTCACACACTTAGGCAACGTATCTTTGAGTTGTACGTAGACTACCGGGTCGGATCTGAACCAGATTTGCAGTTGTGCCGCACTGTCGGCCTTTTCAATTGCGCTACTTAGTCTACGAGTCACCAGTTCAGCCAGTGCCTCTAATTTGTAGTCTAGCGTCATGTTAACTAGCTTCTTTTCCGCAGATGGGAGCTCAACTCTCGTCTCTGCCAGTACCATATGTCTATCCACGAAGTTTACAGGATAGGCACCTCTGCGAATATCCGTCGTAAAAACAACATGTTTGCCTCAATCGTGTCATCGTTGCATATCATCATAGCGCTGTATGTTAAACTACGAACGAGGTTTGTCTTCTGTTTGAGGGGTACGTAACTGAAAAAGTGAGTTTACTGGCCTTTCTAAGTTCTCTTCATATTCTGGCCACTGCGGAAACGATCGGAATTTGATTGCGCAATCCACAGTTGTGCGGTCAGATGAAATTTATACAGGTCCTACGGTTACCATGACCTCCCGTTAACGTCTTGATGTCCCTGGATGCCGATTTTGTCATTTAATTGCCCTCCAATTCAACATTTCATTACGTAACTATGTGACCACTTGCTTTTGATTTTGATCGCTTGACAACCCTGATGATATAAAATGATATGTAATTGGCCCGATGATGAATAAACGAAAACAGACTGTTCGCCAAAACATTTTACTTTTAATGCACTCATGGGGCTATTCGAATCGTTGAAAATATAATGTACCATTGTTAACAATTAGTTCGCTGAAACAACAGCCAGTACGTGAGCTGACAAATGACGGTTGACAATACTTGTCACACAATATTCATTCAGCATTAGGTATCAAGCAAATTGAATTCGGGTGTACAATGTCAGCTGGGTTCTTAATATTGTTATTTCTTTTTCAGAAAAGATGTTAGTACCCATAAAAATGACTGAATATTTTCCGACAAATTCAAAATTCGTAGAGAAATTTTCTAAAGTATTATAATAATGCAGTCATTTGCATAGAAAACCGATCACAGTAGGTTGCGTGTCTTCAGAATAGTCAATCAGACTACTGAGCAACCGAAATTAGTTGCCCTACAAGCGGACGTCAAATAATGTGAAGGAAACTTCGAATCATTAATCACACATGACATTCAAAAAATGCTGGAATTCACCAGCTTGAATTCCTAGCGTTCAGAGAAATTGACGCATTTTAATATAACAAGCTAGCGTTCTCACAACGTTCGCATGTTTCAAAAGCGATGGCTTATCCATACAGACAGTTGCGTAGTTTGTCTAGATGTGCGGATATTTAGGTGCTCCATACGCTACTTCTCTTATCGCCTAAAGGCAACGTTTGCTGGCCTAGTAAACTCGGCTGCAAGATTTATTTCTGTATGATGACGCCCACTTTCAGGCTAACAACCATCGAACCCAGCTTCATTATTGTTTAGGCTCGTCAAGGATCGATAGTTTGAACAAGGATTCAAATAACACTTACTTTACAAACCCAAAGTTTACCCACTACAAAAACCAGTCGTGTGAACATCGTTTGTGTCGGGATACTTGTTACCCAACAACTTGTTCATGGCGGTTACTAGTGAACACTAAGTACTTTTCTATCACATTCTAGCAAACAATTATGGTAGCAACTTAGCAACCAACTGGTAAGTAGTAGGGGATTTTGATCTGCATATAATGTGGATATCACCCATATCTGATCGCAACTTTCGCACACCCATAGACTTTCCAGTCGGCCCACTTCGAAAAGAAGCACCGGACTCGAGTTTTGCTCTCATTAGAGCTCGTCAGCAGTGAATACACTTGCTACAGCAGGGACTAGAACTCCGGCCACGCTTTCAGGAGGCAACCATGTTTACCACTGCGCCACTGACTTCACATTAGGCGCGACCGAATTATCATATGTGGACGCACAAACACATCTGCTTGTGAAAAATGATTAGATTGCCCGATCGCCTTGAGAAGAGACACAGTAACTGTCTTATTAATTCCAATCAATGACCCCTCGTCTATGACTTCTCTCCGAGATAAAATCACAGAAATCCTCAGCTTTTTCAGCGATATTTTGATTATTGATAAGTAGTACGGGGTTTTGATTTTCATACAGATTGAACAGAGCAAAATTCGAGTTTGGTACTTCTTTTCAAAAGGGGTCGACTGGAAAGTTTATAGGAATGCCACACCTGCGACCAATTATGGATGATGTATTGTAACCGACTGTTTGCCAACAATTTCCGGCCTGTAGTTCTTGTTCAACAGGTATCAACTATGGCATAAGAGTAACAAAGTAAGTCAACTGGTCTTGAAACTAAAAACGTTTACTGAATGATGGGACTGGATTCGAAAAGTTATAAGATTTGTCGTAACCTGAAATACGACATTTAACTTCAGTTCAACTGTCAAAGTCATAACTAAATTATTAATGGTATCCAAGCCAAACTCTTTGCACTCGGAAACACTTAAATTCGAGCTAAAACTACTAAGCCCTCCCGAAGAATTTACTACTTCCTTTCTTGCTAATGCTGCGTATACGGTCAAATGCACTGTTTAAAGTCAGACCTGTTTGTTTGTGCCAGAAAGTGCAGTTTGATCCGAAGAAATAAATATTAAGCGCTATCGCTCCTGGGCTTATCAGTGTATAACCGAATGAACGGAAACACTTGAAAATATATTTATAGATGACAGGCATATAATCAATCACAGAACAAATTTTACGGCTTCTCGTTATTGGTAGGGAAGCGCAGTTCACTTCGCCTTTTGGGCAACGCAATAAAAGTAACACTATCTACACAGAGTTTGAAACTACAACGACTGTGAAGTCAAGTGTGCTGCTTCACTTGTTCACAGACAAACACAAGAAAAGTCGTTTCTTAGCGAACTGAACATTGAAGTTTACGTAGTTGACACTCTGGATCACTCAGTGTGTTTATGGAACCGGAGGTTCTGTTCCAGTGTGAATGTTTCTTCTCTGTCATGGTTGCCGCAATACTTTCAGCCGCAGGCAAATTTGCTGCTGCGTGAAACTTTGTTCGAACCAGCAGCAAACTGATTCGAAAACAGCTAATGTGGTGACATCCGAACACAGTCTGCTTCGATCTTACAAGACGGGAAAAGACAAATGAACTCTCACTTAAAGTACTCGACTAGTTGTGTTTGTGACTTGCTTAATCAAGCAATTAGCTTATAAGTAGACACTGTTATGTGCAAGAGATCCACGCACAACCAAGCAGATGTGAACTATGAACCCGGCAGGTTCGCGGTATACGTAAACAAATGACCTCAGTCAATGACTGCATCTTACAATATGAACAGCACACACAGGATCAAACCATATATGCTGTTAGGTATTAAATAGTTACATTTATCTGAAGGTGCACTACGGGTTACGAATATATAGACCGGTCAGTTTCTTGAGATAGATTATTCTCGTTTCCGTCTAATAATTTGTTCACATCACTTATGATCTTCACATCTGGAGTTGGAAAACAGAATGATCTGAGAAAAAGATTTGTACTAGGAGACCTGGTGTTTGCAAATAAGCAACTGTATTTTAAACCGGCCACCTTAAAAAATCGACGATTTACAACTTACAGATGAATATGTTCAGCAAACAGCGCAATATAGTAAAAAGAAACTTCATTGAACCGAATCAGTTTTTCATGGCATATAACTGTAATATGTCACGCTGATTCAGTTATCCATCAGTATGCTTAACTGGCTCACTTGTGGAATGCATCTGAGAGCCCCATATAATGAATTAAGTAGAAATATAATATTGATCATTTTTATAGATTGCTAGGCGAAATCCTGTTTATCTACTATATTTGCAGAATCTGGTCCACCTTATACCTAGCAGTAGATTACACTTTGCCTCATTCTCTTATTAACGAAATCAAACGTGTTATAAGGTGTACATCGGTAACTGACACTGTTTACTCTGGAAATTACAGTTAAATAACTACCAGTATACATAGGATTTTGAATAAACTAAGTTAGCGGCAAACATGCTGCTCATACACCTATGCCATAAACGCCAGTTGCTTAACATTTACCGTCTGTTAACTGTGGCATATCTATCTACATAGTTTTTGTAACTGCCCAATTCTTGCGACCAATCGTTTTTCTATAGGTTTACAAACAAACAAAAATATTACACACAACGTGTTGCTTTTCCTGATATGCCTTTATACGCATGCACCGCAATGCAATGACTGGAAGCAGAAATAAAATAGTCCCAAATGTAAACAGAGTAAGATCATAGCCAATGATGAAGCTTTACATGTTAAACTCATTTAGAAGGCTAAGTTCATCCTTCACTCCTTGAGTCGTTTGTTGTTATCTCACACACCTGGTTACATGTGGTGCTTGACAGAAATATTCCATATAAGCAAGATGCAACCCTGTGGCGACATGTTTACGTAACTGCCTCCCCAACACCGCCAACTTAGTTGCACTGTTGCAGGTAAGATAATCTCAGTTGAGAATGCACGTACATCCACACTGGATGCGGCCACGGTGGGTATACAAAATACCATATTACTTGTTCTAGCACACATTTTTTTATCCAGGAAGAAGCAAACCTGTTTTGTAAATATACATAGGACACATTTGTGTTGAATGTCTCCTCTTAGCGTTTTCGAATCCATTAGTACAGATACCTTTCACTTAGCATGATGGCTCATCCATCAAGCAATATAGATCGACGGTTATAGTTTGCTGAACAGAATTATGAATGTAAACCACTTGGTTTTGGTTGTATGCTCTTCCGACACTAACGATATAATACATCACTTATGGTGAAAGATTAGGAGAGAATCAGGTGAAAATGCACAATATCACTCAAACAAGTCCATTTTCATTCCAATATCAATCGCCTCATCCGACTGATTACCAAGGTGATCATGCTGAAGCAGTCCTCATTTGCGTAGACAAACAAAGTTTTACTGGGACAAAGCCAAAGACATCTAGCCTCAGATATGCTTGTCACACTAATACAAATCAATGGACATTGGCGCAGTCTCACATTCAAGTTATTAGAACATGTCCTATGTTAAGAAACTCCGTTCTATCTCAGCGCTACAACTTATTGAGAACACTTACCCGAAGCATTCTGTTAGAACATCATTTTTTCTCACTTATGAAATATCAAGACTATAAGCATGTGCCTGGTGAGTCTGACCGTCGCAACAAATTTTGATCTCACTATCTAGAAAGAATGGATATTCAGTGAACCATGTACAATGTCATCATCCATTTGAATGGGCGGGAACTTAAACCTCGTCTCCCAGTCAAAGAAAACCCGAGATAATCTGACAAAACAAGAATGTAGTTCCACCGCAAATTTATGATATGGTACTGGTTCTGAGAGACGGGGTTGCGAGACCACATGCATTTGACAGAAATGTTTTCTGAGAGGCATAAAAAAGCACTTTGGCTAAAAATTAACCTGCCTTTGGTTAACTGTACCTAAAGATTTTTCAGGATTAGCTATCGCTAGTTTCGTTTACCATTCAAACAGGATGTGTTCCACAGCGACTGACAATCGTCGTTATAAATGATTGCAATAGACAGCACATTGGCACAAGCGCTGTACAGTAAGTCACTTGCAGTTCCTGTCACACAAACAGAATATGTGATAGGCCGGGATACTAGTGATAAGGTAGCGGACCAGCAGTGGCTAGTGACATAGTAGCATTAAATACTTCATACGATATATCGGTTTAGATTTACACGGCCTAAATGCATATCACCATTGGAAATTTTAAAACGTACACTATCAGCTATAGAACAAAAATCGTCCACGCGAAAATGTCCGAAAGTATGCGTTGCCGTTGATCACCACGACCTTCCCAAACAGCTACCACAAGCATACATTTCAGTGTCTGATAGTAAATGTTTTATCATTTTGCCTCCAAGTTAATACGACAGTTCCTTTTGAAATTAAATAAAGATCCGCAACGTCGGGCGAGTATGATGGCCAAAATTAATGACTTCTTATCGTGACGAAATTGAGTTGACTGGGTCGTCGTTTTATTGGTCGTGGAAAAAATAAAAATGAACTGGCAATTAAACCACCCATTCAGATAGACCTTCCAGCCAGCCTCTTTCAAAAAGAAGCATTAGACTCGAGTTTCGCTCTTATTAGAGCTCGTCAGCAGTGCATATTCTTGCCACGACCTGGACTAGAACTCCGACGACACTTTCAGGAGGCAGCCGCGTTGATCGCTGCACCATTGATCTCACACCAAGCACGACCAAATTAGCATATCTCAACGCTCAATCGCTTTTGCTTGTGAGCAATGATGAGGTTTCCCGGTCGCCCCGAGAGGAGACGGTAACCTGTTTTGGGAGTCCCAATCGCGGTTTTGTCGGTTGGAGTTAACGGGAGAGTTATTGTGTCTCCTCGCGGGGCGATCGGACAAACTGTTCATTACTCATATGCGAAAGTGACGAGTTTCAACAAGAGAAAAGTTCAAGTCTAGTGCTTCTTTTTAAAAGAGGTTTGCTGAAAAGTCTATCTGGATAGAAAGACTGTAATCAAGTGTGCGTGATGTTTAACACGAAATTTTTCAACTACCCGACTACCCGTCAATGCTTAAACCTCGGCCAAACGAACCAGATCAAGCTATTGCACTGTGAAAATGCTCAGTTATCCACGAGGTCATAATTATGAGGTCAACCTGACAATAAAGATGCAGACAAAATAGAGAATGTTTTATCATCCCTGCGACTAAAAACCTTGCCAGTAGTAGTGCTACAATATCGTTTCATTACTGACTCTTCTCGATTCCATCTCCATTTATGTCGTACGCATAAAGTATCACTAAAATTTGAACCCATTATTTTGAACTAAAAATAGATCAAGGTATCAAACGACTCACTAATGTGATTTCTCCACAACTCGAATGTATCATAATACTTCAGTCATCAACTTGATAGGAGGTGTCTTAAGATAATAACTCAGTCTGTTCATCAGACTATGGCTACATATGAGTGATCTTCAAATTTCGAGCCTTATTTACACGATGGATTTTGATTTAGTAACAAACTCAACTGTTACGTTGAGCAGCTGGAATCATTGCCTGGAAAGGCATGCCAAAATTGGATATGCTAGCGGGGATAAAACATTGATTCCCATGGCTACCTGGACAAAAAGAAGTGTGTATTATCGGCAGATACCAGTAATTACACTCCCAAACATTTATGGGCAGAGATGGTTTGTAGAGTTTACTCTCCATGGATCCAGCAACACACTACACGTCCCCTAGGAGACCCGCAGTGCGTCTGTGGTCGTGTAGTTACTGAGTGACCAGTCGCCAAGATTAAATAATAAAATTCGGTGTTGCAATGGTTATATCGGTGTACAACGTTTACGGTATCCTTCATGAACATCGATCAAATAATGTGTCGTGAATATTTGCCTATGTTCTATGTGTGGCCGACATTCGCTAACTCGGATCAACACAACCCCATGAAACTTGGTATGCCGACTGACAAATATAGGCAACCATGCGTCGATGGACTAATAATTCAACAGTCTATTTTATGGAATTGGATGGATGATTGAAACATTTCCACAAAATAAGGCGATGGCTGTTAATTGATAGCTGAAGTGACTTTTTTAAATCTTCACTATAAATATAGAGCCGGTAACGCTTTGGAGGTACTGTTGCAGAACGTCAGTGTTGTATGGAGAAAATTGTAAAGTAGTGACTATATGAATGGCCAATAATCACGGACAATCACAAGAAAGTTGCACACCGATGTTGGAACTGAGCACAGTGCATTCAACTAACTTCAAACATATAACTCATGTCACGTGTTCAGGAGTTCTGGTAATAGTGAAAAGAATGGATAAAGCTACGCTGATTTATTTGTTCTAGCAAGGACGGGATTTCGTTCAGCTGTGTCAGAAAAACTTAGTCAAACAACAGAACCGATTAGCAAGTCATTTGGAACCATTTACGAAAAACCTTCTAGCCTACCCCTCACAAAAATTAGACAAGACTGTGCTGACGGTAACACAGACTTGCCACAGATAGAGCAATATTAAGCGATACGCCTGGATTGCATAAAAAATAAATGAATGAACAAAACGTTTCACAGCTATAAACTGCGGTGATTAAAAACGATTTCAGCAACTGCTTATATAAGAAACAGATACAATCGGGGACATCAACTGGACACAACAAAAGGTAAGGTTGTTCGTTTCAGTGTAGTTTAAACCAGTTGATGTCAGACAAAAAAATGATGTCAGGCAGATGCGTAGTTGAAAAGGTATAAAATGTTTTGAAATAATACGACCTGGAATATCACAGTCATTTCTAAACGCACTTGGGACAAGCTGGTAGCTTTCATGCACTTTCCTGTAACTGTACCTGCACAACTGTGAGAATTCACTGAATGAAAGCTAGATCAAAAGTCATCAGTTAATGTTTTCCCAGAGTGTTCATCAAAGACATCAGTGATCATAGTGTATCATTCACGGTGGGGCCGTCAGGCAACTTACAGTAGGCGTGTAGGAATTCTCGTAACAAGCCCTGGTTTGGCTTAGGAGCTACTGTACAGCAGAGGGTTATTTACTTCTAGTAATTGTTAGCGGGCATCGTAGAAACGTGTTGTAAGTTATGATGCTCATGTTCACAACTCAGACAGACACAATAAAATAAAAACACTAATCATAAGACAGCTCACAGCTGACCTTCTAACAATGCTGCATGACTTCAACGTCTTGTACCCAACGGCAGCCGAAATTAGCTCCGAAAAAATTCTCAAAAGGTTTGATTGATTTACGAACGAGAAAGTAACCAGGGTGCCGAATATAGCCGCGTCAACCAATTCCCGTCCCGGGTTTCGTAGGTGATCAGTTCAATCAGGACTTGTTTCGGCAGACTAACCCGATCAAAAAGCCCGAATTCACAGCTATCATCATGAGCCCAATATTCATCGCTGATCAAATTAGTGAAGGCACCAAAACTGAAAAGCTTGTATCCACAAAAATATGTTTTATCCACTTTGAGTGAGCATTTATCCAGTCAGTTTGCGTCCTTGAGTGTGTTACGACCATGAACGATGAGGTTATTTAAAAAACTTGATTGCACAATCTGTGCGGACGAGGCAGTATTGATAATTCTGTTCAGTTTATTTGTCCGACAGTTAGTGCACAACCTATGCTAGCCCAAAACTTTTAATCACCTACCGGATATCTGTCTGGCATTTGTCCAAAAATCACACTTAATCCTGAACAGAAAGACCGTTTTTACAAAAGATAGTAAAACAGAATTAAAGATGAAACAAGAGGGAAGTTAAGGTGTCATCGTTTTTAGCTGTAACAGAAAAGTGAGAAGCCAACAAACAATTTTTACTGAAAAGCAATAGACGCTTCAGGGGAAGCGTTGCGTTTTCGGTTTTACGATGCTAAGGGCAGCAGTGGAGTGTTGTTTATTAATCAGATTGGTGTTTCATCAAGAGAATCCGTTGTACGATTAAAGATGCAGACACTTTACTACCATACCTGAATTAGAAGCGTGTTATTCCACACTGCTCTAAACTTGTTTCGTTGCTTATATCCCGCAACTGGCATTTATAGACCATGAACTGAGAACCAGATGTATGACATCTCGCAGCTTTAATGTTCATCTCTTCATTCATGCCGTCTGTACGCGACTAACGAACTTTTCTAGAGGAGTCAAATGAAACAGACTGAATGATGAAGTGTATTTACGATACAAAAGTTCGTCTATGGCGTGTCCTCCAAAAACGGATCTCAAATTTCTCTTTTGCTTCACTCGCAAATACCATTATGAGGACCAATTTTAAGCAAACCACTAACGTTAAACTGAGGTTACAACTTGAACTACTCTAGGCACAAAAGTTGTTATATTCAAATTTGTTTATTGCTGCGGATGAAACTTTGCCGTTCACAAAAGTTCAACTCTTTATCTGTTCAGTCCAACTGCAAATGATCCAGTCGAAGAAGGTAATATTTTGCTGAGTGCAACCGTTTGGATACCACAATACTGGGCTCAAGTAAGAATGTGACAAGCCACAAGGAACCAGCGTCATCGATCGCCCGATGACCTGTTGACTTGTCGACCCCGACTGAACCTGAAGAAGGCCTTCCGGGTATGTTAGGCAGCAAAAAATCGAAGGCTTCTCCGGTTCACAGAGATGGTAGCAATTAGCAAATGAAAGCCACCCCTCTGCGTACAGAAAGACGTGTTCATCAGTACCAGATTGCCCTGGCAGTTGGTGTGCATGGATGTGTGCGAGTGTACGTGTGTTTGTATGGTTGTTGATTTTGTTGTTTAACTTCCCAATTTCCACTGAACTTTGCTATTTCAACCCACGCGGTATGTACCTGAGGAGATAAAGCAAACTGTGCTCGAGATACACATCGTGCAAAAAACTGTTTCTGACTTATTTGTTCAAGATTGGTTCTTCATGTTTCACTTGAGCATCTGCTCATATGTAAAAGATATAGGCAACAACATGTTCATTCACAACGAATCCCAGCTGCGTCCATGGAGATACTCTTTGTTCAACATTGGCTGGTACTCACCAATAAGATCAACGAACGGAACGGGATATTAGTCATTTAAGTTTTCTACATCACATTGTTCGAGATGCATTGTTGATTTCTCAGCCTATGGTGATGAAAGGGACCCTAAGTTCATTTAAATCTGTTTGCTTGATTACTCACCTAAGCAAAAACGTGATCAGTCGTTTATCGTGTAACAGTATAAGCCTTGCGTTAAAACAATTAATGATCTGTCTAATCAAATTAGAGAGAAACATGTATGTGAAACAGTCAATTCAATATTCTACTAAATTTACGACATGCGCTTGCGAAGTTATCACAATTAGTAAATGTAGCTTAAGGTTTAAGCAAGAACGGTTGTATTGAAATTGTTAGTCCAGGGTAGCTAGAATGAGACAGTGAAATTCTTTTTAAAAAATATTGGAAATTTTCACCGGTGAAAAACGCATTAAAAATCCCATCCTGGAGAGCAAAACCAGAACTTTGAAAACAAAACAAAGCACGGATAAGAAGAGTGAATGAGACTGTTCTGAAGAATCAGCAAAAAGTTTTACTTAATACAACCTGAATACAATACAGCTGCCGGGCGTTATTTAAAACAAGTTAAATTTCCCCGTGAGCTCAGTACGATGGAATTCATTATGACATTTCACACCTTACTTCCTGTTTCATGTCAAAGACTTTAGCATTCGTTTTTCGAATTTCCGGTTTGGTGCACTTGTTTATAGACCGGGCAATGAATTGGTCAGTGAAACGATAATCAGAACAACAAACGGATCGTACGATGAGCTTTCTGGTGTACGACATTTAGTCGTGGGGACGGTTTTCTACCAGACCAGTTTGATCGCTGGACACAGGGAGACAGTTAGAAATCAGAAGCAGAGAGGGGTTAAAATCTGACAAGAAGTGGAGTCTTGTTCGTATTTCGACCTTGCATTTGTTCCGCCTTGTCTAAAGGTTTCACTGGCAACCGATAATCGAATGCAAAATCTAATATGCACACGCACGAATCCGATCCGTTAAGTTTTCCCTTCGTTTCGCCGCTTTTGTTTAACTATAATTTTCTTCTTCCTACCCACCATGTTGTTTATGGTAGTATTTCTAAAACGCGATTCGAAAACAGTGGATTACGTACACTCATTGCTTGGCGAGTTTCACTGCACCTCAGTAGATAAACACTACAGTTATGATACTTGAAGAACAAAGTCGGACAGGGAAAATTATTGTTTTCGCAAGCTCAATTCCCTTTTCTAAATCTCCGTTCGATAGAACGAAGTTAAATTTGCATATTTCGGAGGCGTCACCCAATTGTATCGACCAAACGTTTGGACAGCTTTGTGGTACTTATTTTCTTTATTACCATTCCACTGCATCACGATGTTGAAGTATGCGGAAATCTCGGAATGCATTTCTCCACGTGTTATACTGATTTAGCGTTATCAGGTTGACGTAACGGTAATCGATAACTGATGAGTAGTAGGGGATTTTGATTTTCATATAGATTGAACATCACCCACAATTGATCGCAGCTGTCGCATTCCCACGGTAATCAGCTAAACGTAACAATGTAATATGATATACATACAGTATAAGATAGCTAAAACGTTGGGAAAAAACGGTCATTGGGTACTCGCCCAAACTGAGTGCATGTATCCCATTATCGTATGAGTAAACAGGAAAGGTAGATAGTTATTCAAAGAAAGTGTAAACATCTAAAAATGTGTGTACAAAATATCGAACAACATTTGAAAATAAATTACAATTAAACAAGTTTAATCTGCCCCTTCCAATTTTACATCTGTACTCCTTAGTAATATGCCAACAATTCGACAAGGTGAATGAATCGGAACATGGAGCTTACGAAGCTGACAGCAAGCCTTCTACTTTTAAAGTTTTCTGCAGTGCTTTATAAATTTATAACAAATGTTAAAAGACCAGGACGTGTGATATCTTATCAGTTTGAATATCCCATCTTGCGCTACCAACGGGAAACAATGCGGCAGGACTTAAATGTGTGATCAACTCGTATCGAACAAGAGATGCTGAGAGAACAGGATCCTGGATAACTTAAAAAATGGTTCTGCAGTTAATCTCATCCAGTTTATTGCCCACTAATGGAAGAGGTTCTCAAGACGAACAGTAATGCTGCTGCACAGTTAGTTGCGTACTTTTAAACTACATGGTTTAGGTGTTACTTTAAAACCCCAAACGTCGTACTCAGTTTTTACGGCCGAAAACTAATCAGTATCATTTAAACCTATTCATTAGCAGTTCAAACTGCAGATGTCTATCATTGAGATCGACGAAAACTCATCGAAATATGGGCACGTGAATGCCGTATCAAACGTCTGAAAATGGCAACCTCAAATTAATTTTGAATGACGTTCAATGTAATACTGACAATCTAATTCTATTCAGAAATAACGAAAGAAAATGTATGCCAGGAAATATTTCCATTTTGTTTAATCTCCTCAGTTGCAGCGGTAAAATTTTTTACTGTGTAAAACATAGCAACGAGAGGAGCGATTAACATTCAGGCTTCACATTAGCGAAGATGGTATTATCAGCTTCAACAAAAACAAACAGTCTGTGTCAGGATTTCGCTCACACAGTGGGCAAGACGACAATTATTTGATGACGTTATCCCGGAAAACATAAGTAAGCTTATATTCCACATAAACAGTGATAAACTGAACGAGCTACTCGGATCGGCAACGCTAGAATACTTCATAATTTGTCTTGTAGGTCGAAGTTCTGGTCTTACGTTCCATCGCCATAATCTGATATGTACTTCTAGGAATTAGTATGGAACACGTGCATAGGTTTTCGTCAGTTCAGCTTACATGGGTGTAACTGAAGGTTATATCATTTATGTTGAAATCAGGAAGTAATCTTAAGCTGGTTTGTCAGTTCTTTGCATAAGAGTAACTTGGGAATTTGTAGGACCGATCAAAAGGGTTCTATCGAAACTTCCAGGACAACAGAGAATGGTTTTACACGAAACTGGTCGATATTTTGCATTACCCATAGTCTATCCTACGCAGCAACGATGTTACGTAAAACTCAAATAGAACGTATTCTCAAGCCAGTGAATGACATGAAAGATGCGTTTATTCTTCAATCGCATAAAGGGTCCAATTCAGTGATTATGAGGAATAGTGAGGAAGAACCCTAAGTAAAAACCATACTAGCAGACGAACAGAATTTCCAAATAAACAATAGACCGAACGATCTCCTAACAGGGAAACAAATCTTCCAAATGGTGTCAATCCTATTCAAAGAGATGTATCTCAGAATTTCCATCAAAGCGGACAAAGCAAATTGGAACCCGAACAACGCAATCGTGTAAACGTGAAACCGATTCTTTGTGTAGTATATTCATCTTAACATAAACTTTCATATGAATTGTTGACATGCTCAACTACCCAGCTAGCACCCTGACTTCATAAGTTACAAAAGACTGTTCTCAGCTAAAGCAAACATCCTAGAATATGTCGCAGGGTTCTTATAAAATCTGTTCTATCAATGGCAACTCTTCTTTCATGAAAGTTCCACTTGGAGAAACGGTTAATTTTGCAAGGCTTCATTTTCAAGCAGGATTTATCTTCGCGTTCCTCTCTTGGTTACGTCAAGAAATTTACACTTTTGACGTTGAAAAATTATTCCGTGAGATACATGATGGTATGTTGATGCGTTTTCTACTAGGCCAGACACCAGCTAGATCGGAATTCAATTATTCGGTGTTGTTGCTTTTATCACTGTTACATATAGAAGCTATTTTAATTTCTACATTATTGTTCATTCTCGAACATTTTGTCGCTTATTAAATCCCATTCGACAGGATCTTTTATTCTCACAAGAAAGGGTCCGAGAACAGTTCTATTTTGCCAGACAATTTACTCACCGGACGAAAGGACGGTGTTATACAACCTTCATTTTCATGTTAAATCACTTAGGAGGATTTTTGTCTTGCGCTAACTGCGTACAACTGAGGCTTTGTAAAAGCTTCACTTCACACGAGGCAGAAATTTTGCATCGATGACTGCTTACAAGAAGAGAGGGAAATTAAGTAATTCCTTGGTTAAGCGACAACGAGTTAAAAACCAAAAGAGTTATCGGTTTCGCAACGTTTCGACCCTCTCGGAGAGCCTTTATCAAGCGATTTAAATCAGAAAATTTACAATGTACAAGCTTCAGATTAGGCAGTCAACAACTGGCACATGTTTGTGTTTCACCTGCG
>JTDE01000021.1:450108-494622 GCA_014338405.1 Paragonimus skrjabini miyazakii
GAATTTCTCAATAGTTTCTGTACGCATCATCACCAACGTATCATCGACATACCTCCACCAAATTCTAGGTGGGTTAGGAAAGCTGGACAATAACTGCTCTTCCAAATCTTGCATGAACAAGTTGGCAACTATGGGAGAGATGGGCGAGCCCATTGCTACTCCATCTGTTTGCTGATAGAGTACCCCCTTAAACGTAAAAAAGGTTGACCGTAAGCAATGTTCTGTAGCTTCTATAATTTCACTAACTGATAAACCTGTTCGTTCAGGTAAACTGTTATCTGCTTCAAGAAGCTGGCAAATCACCTCCAGGCTTTCCCCCACTGGAATCTTGGTGAACAACGAAACAATGTCAAAGCTGACCAGACATTCATCCGAGCTTAAGTTAAGATCCTTCAGTTTGGTTACCAGTTGTGTGGAATTCTGAACAGAACGGTCTGTACACTTTTCAAGAGGTTTAAGAATACGAGACAGAAACTTGGCTAGGGCTAGAGAGGGAAATGTTAATGGAGATAAATTTCTTGACGTTCATTGTGAGAGAAGTTCGATCAAGGTTGATGGGTGTGCGGTTCCAAAGAAGTTGGCGTTTTTGAATTCACCCTTCAAAAGTGACCTCATCGTAACTGGCTTACGTCAAAGGTTGTATTTTGTCCCAGTTGATTCGAACCCTGCAGCTGAATTGCACTCGTTAATTTCAGCTTGACGTGCGGCCCAGCCTGCCCACAGTTGTGGTTTAGCAAAATGCTCCGTTAGTTCATTTGCAAATATGGTGCCGTCTTTGATGGTACAGCATACCTATGACTGCGGAAAAGTCTGGATGACCATAGGCCCACGTGAGCGGTGCGTTCAAGAAACCAGGGATGACGGTGACAACATATAAAACTAGAAACCCGAGGTCATCCATTACCAAGAAGACCATTGAATCAGGTCACATTGCTGACCTGCGCAACAGAACGTACTTGCGTTACTTGAAACAGTGCCATTCAACTCGGTGGTTGCACAAACTCGCTCATTCCGTATGTTTACTTCGGAATTGTTAATATACGTTCGTCTCCTGTAAACTCCAATGTCTTTTCTGACGTTGCTGTATGTGGGAAACGTTTATATGTGAATGGCTTAAAAGACCTTTATGCATCTCGCGATATATCTTCTTCCGTTACTGGCAATGGTAGCAGACCGATTTACTGTTCTGCGCATAACTGTCTTTAGCGAGTTAATCGTGTGGCAATACCCTTCTCAAAAAGATGTCATTACAAATTTGGAACTACCTGGCAAATATTGCAGTAGTGAATACGATCCATTGCTCAATCACGGGTTCGGTGTTCGGTTACTTTCGGAAGGTGGTTGCTGATACCTATTACACGAAGAATATTATGGAAGTTTTATTGTTCGGGTATTGAATCAGTGTTTAATCAGTAACTGAACGTTTACGCAAACGTTAGGAAACACGTCGTGTACTTCAGACTGAATAATGCCAACTGATTTCCTCAAGCTGCTCTCGAATAAATTTGTTGTAGACTACTACACGACTAAGGTAAACACAATGAAAACTGATTTTTGGGAAAGGTCAACGGATGGAAATTAAACGGACTACATTTACAAAGGTTTTTGAAGAACGTTTATCAGCAATCAGATCAAAACCATGTTTATTTAACAGAATGGCATTTGTCTAACCTGCCAACTTGTGTTGTTAATTGCAGCGACATTGTAAGGAGCACGGTTTACAAATTTGTGACGGCGCATTTTTCACACGAGTTTTAGCAACCACTGTATTGAAGTTGTTTGGATGTACACGCCTATTGTTAATGTGTGATGACTGTTGTTGATCCGTGCAGAAAACAGGCTCTTTCCTCCGATGGTCAAATCTACCGGCAGTGTGATAGGGTACTAGTCAGAAATTCTCTAACCATGCCATCCATCCGTCTCACAATGGACATTTTCATACATGCTCTAACTTTACAATCATTTCTGTGTATGTCAATCAAACTTGATTCTTAATACTTCCTGAATGCCTTAAACTCAAGCAATCACTGTATATTCTTTGCAATAAATGTAAAGGCAAATAACCATCTGGCTATCTCGGATGTTAGGATGACTGTAAAAAAGAAATGTTTAATATTGCAAGTAGTTTGCTGCAAACCTTCCTGGTTAGGATACTACCTAGACTGCTCTATCTTTTTCTCATTTAATACAAAATCGATTTGTCAGGTACATTCCTTCGCTGCATTTCATTTTGGGTCATCACAAAGTTTGAACCCATCGAAAGTCTATGACAAGCAATTCTACTTAACAGCGGTTGCTGGCTAAGATGTATCAGACTAAAAACACAGACAGAAAACAAGGGGGTTGATTTCCACCGCATTAGAGCCTAAGTTCCATTTTCCCCAGCCTTGTAAAACAGACGCGGTCTTCATTATTTGGAACTGCTACTCACGCCATGATCTGAAGAGGTATGTTGAGAACACAATTCACTGTCTGTTCACTCAGACATATATTGATCACACCGTTAAAAGACCAAAAGTCTTACGAGTTCAGAGCTCATTCATAAGTTATGCTCGCCATTTGGAATAAACTCATTGTAATCCATGGATTAACAGCTCTTGCAATAAATCTGCAGAAACACTGCTACATAATCACGGATGTTAGTATGAATTTACGAAGTGTCTGCCTCCGCGAAACCACCGCTATCACTCTGCCTACCTAACTGTATGAGTTACTCTCACGGAGAAGTCACCACTGGTTTACATGACAGACCATTAGCTTAAAGTACTATCGATCATCTTACCACCTACAGCTCAGTCATGAGAAACGCGCTAAAAAATTCATTCCATACGATCAGTCGACATGCATACGTACAGTTACTGTGTATCAACAACGTCGCAACTGTTCGGAAGCACAAATAATTTGTATCCGATTAAAGGTAATTGGTAAATCTATGCATATCACGGTTAGCACAGACTTTAACACCTATTATTGTGAAGCTTTTGAAAACACCTATTTAACTATTCTAAACTGTTTCTGGAAATGATGTTCATGCATCTTCCGTTTTAACATTTTACCGACTGAATGAGACGTATTGAAATTTAAGATGGCAATATTTTTCACTCGTTTGAGTTCATTAAAAAAATTGGTGTTTCAACCGTTTTTCTATTACAGACAATTCGATAACTTTGAGTTGCTTCATAAAATTTAGAACCAATGTCACCTATTTCTTGCGTGGTATCCAAATGTGATTATAGTCCGCAGGGTTACAAAACAAAAAACTTTACGAATGTACTGTCGTTTAGTGTGGTAGACTTCAGAGGAGGTACTAATTTGGATTTAGTGTGTATTTCAGCAACTTTTTCCCAATGCAAAAGTGAATGAATAACCAACTTTCCACCCTTGAAAAAAACGGCCTAAAATTAAGCAAATCATAAACTAATATACAATTATAAACGAAATGCTGTGTATACTGCTTCCTCTAGTTCATAGTATTTTAGTGAGCACTTTTTAGCAGATATTTCGCAATCAGTAACTTTTCGCCCAATTCATGTAACATCACACATAACTATGCAATCGTTGCTGTAATAAAAGATTATACAGAATTACAGGTAGGGATCAACTTACATCACAACAAACCTCACATGTTGCTTCCAAACGTTCACTTGATTATGGTTTGGTTTATATTAGCATTCAGTAGACTGGCCGACTCAGCAGAATGTTTTAAGCACTCCAAGATGAATTTCATCAAGATTACCGTTGAGCAATTAACTTATTTATTAATAGTCGCCGTTTGCAAATCCATCAACTGAACAAAATCAAAACGACTGTCAACAGTATACCGGATTCGGCCCAAGCTGTAACAGCAATACTTATGTTTTGGGCAGCATTTACGCCTAGTAATGTGAAGGCTTTTCAAAAGTGTCTGTAACTTTCAACGGAGCAAATCACAACCAAAAGAAAGAAACTACTTCAACCTAGCTAGAAGCGTGTGTATTCGTTTTTCACAAAATATATTATTTTCGGGAAACAAAAGAGGTTTATTTGTCATATGGTGGATTGTCAAATGAGGAGAGTAACAGAAAATGTGAATGATGTTTATTGTTTCGCTACTAGATTGCAATAAATTACTGCAGTTTACACATAAACAAAAAGTGACATATATGTCGTCTTAGGTGACTGGTGTGGGAAATCTTTTTGACCCTGTACGATTTGTTTGCTTAGCCAATCTCGGAAGAACAGTACTTTTCGTACAGGCCGAATTTTTCATTGTGTGTGGCCCCAAGTGTACTAGCTGCGGACAGCGTGAGAAAACCACAACAAATCATTACGATGAAAAGGCTGTAGATATATAGTAATTTTTGTTATGTGTACTAAAGGAAAACTTTACTGAAATGTCAACAGTATAGCGTAAGATGTCTTGTGCACGAACATTGCGTTCGCATCTCATCTGTTACTACAGCGAACTTAGTGAAGTCAATATATAGCAAGCAGGCATAGTAACAATGGTGAAGAATGCGTACGTGATAAACGAGGTTATAATGGTCGAAACTCAAGAACAGGGTATTCAGATGACACAACAGTTTCATGTTGTGTCGTCAGTTTCAGTTTCATGTTGTATCATCTGAATGCTCTGTTCTTGAGTCTCGATCATTCTGACCTTGCTTATCACGTCCGCATTCTTCACCATTGTTGCCATGCCTGCTTTCTATATATTGATTGCACTAACCTCGTTGTAGTAACAGGTGAGATGCGAACAAAATTTCCATGCACAAGACATTTTACACTATACTGTTGGCCTTTTTCAAATTTCTTTCGGGGAACCACTGCTTCAAATTTATTGAAATGATAAACCGGCAAACATGTCCGTCACATTTATTGGAAGAGATGATAGCAAACCAACCGTCTAGTAACACACTGACAGAGTGCATATGCCAAAGTAAGCTTGTAAATTCTACTCATGATAAAGTTCATGCAATTTGTTATTAATCATTCAGAACTCTTTTAATCCATTCAATTGTGTTATCTTGATCCTGTATTTCCTCAGAAAAACCGATGCGTTTCCACGCGTCCGTTGGTTTTAAGAATTTCATATGAGCGCAAATTGATTCTTTTAAAAGCAAAATAAGCGGGTTCAAAATCTACTACTCTAAGCTTCCGCTGCTTTGAGAGCAGAGTAACTGGGCAGTATGGATTTGAATACAATACACCTATCATCTAGCAAAGCTTGTTGGTTGAAATAGGTCACATCTGTCAAACTGAGTATATGCCATGCTAAGGCTATATAGCACAGAAGATAGAAGATACATGAAATGAGGCAGTAAGAGTTAAATAAAAAGCCTCTTTCCGTTATCAACTGACTTTTGCACAAATTGTAAACACTTATTCGTTGTCCCTCTTGTTCACGGGTTATAGACCACTGACAGCCATGGATTGTATGAAAGTTTCAGCCGATTATGTTGGTCCATCTTCATGCCTGTTCTCTCCATTCTAACCGATACGTAATTAATTTACATTTTATCAGCTGGGCATTGTCATGTATATATTGGTTGATGCAGCGTTCAAAAGAGCTCAGACTGACCACGGAGATCAGAATACGGCAGGTCATGTATGGATAATATGGAGCAAAAATGCTCTAAGACAACTATCGATAACGTTCGTTTTCCTTTACAGTCTTTTTGCCTCAGTTTCGGTTTCATATGATATCAAGACTTAGGTTCACGGGTCTCCTGACTTTCACAGTGAATAAAAATCTCAAAGGATTATGTGCGCTGCTAACAGATGTTAGGAAAGAAAGTCGAATTAGTAGAGAACACTAGTGTACAGCATACCAGTTTATCATACTATTGTATTTGATAACGTCTAAAAACGGGCACTGAACAAATTTTATCAACCAGGCACGCATACACATGGGGTGGCAAGTGACTCTGTTGGAGAGGTAGCTCCGAAAATTGTAACAACGGTTGGCCCTCTTACGTAGGCCGAACGATTAGTTTGAACTTCCCAAACCAGAGTTCATTATTTCTTGGTAAGATATACCCCAAGTGAGGAAGAGTTCTGTCCATACAGTGAACCCGGTCGTTTGTAACAAGGGTTGGAAAGAATGACCCTGTAAGATCTAGCTTTCGGTTAACAGGAGGAAGTTATTTACTGCATGACCATGAATTTTGAGGTTGTTTTTGTTCGGGATTAAGTCTTCAGTTGTAGGATAACCTAGTCAAATCACGGCATTAACACTGTTTTGTAAATGGTCAAGTTTCTGCTGTTGATTACAGGCCCACAGAACGTTACGATGCCGGGACACCTCAGTAGAGCCCATTTGATACTTCGTCAGTATGAGGATACAAAATTCAATAAAACACCTTTATAATAATACCCTTTATAACGATAATGAGCAGACGCGGTATTCAGTAAAGATCAGTCATCTTCAAGTATGAGGTGACGCATTTGCTGTCGTACCAAGGACTTTAAGGGCCTTAGCATGAATGGGATGGCTAGCTAACTGTACGCGCTAATACCACAGTACACAATGACTAGACTGTCGATCACTGGCTCTGGTAGAAAGTGATAGATTTAACGTGTTCTCTGGGCAGACATTCAATATCCTGTGATGAACACATTTTACTCATAATTACTGCGTACTACATGTAAGGTAAGCCAACTGACTCTCTTGTGCTGCGGATATCAGTAGATCTAACATAAAAATGGCATAGCCGCTTCGCGGATCTCATTAACACCCATCTAAACACATGCGCCATCACCGCAAATTTTAGAAATTGGTATAACTTTCTGAAATTGTTTTGCTGAAAGTGATTGTTGATGAAGTAGGACGACGTCAACTTCTAGGCGAGTAGGACGTCCCTCGGTAGAAGAAATACTGCTTGATTCTCAATAAGCAGTAAATTCCCGATACTAAACGAATGATCGGAACTATCTGTAAGCTGTTACACTATTCCTTGTCATTAATGATGTCGTTTAGTAGCGGTTTGAATGTGATCCAATCGAAGATATTTCTGTATCTGGCCTAACATTGGGAAAAAGGGTTTGACGATACACTGTAGAATTGTAACTAAAGGTTTTAATTCATTGCAAACAAGCAAGCACAGCGGTTTAACGTGTGTAAAGGAAAAATGAGCTATAAAGGTCTAGAATTTCTCATCACAAGATTAGCTGGATGATTGTTCTTTCGTTTGACTCATTTTTTCGTGCTACCGAAGTGTAACCGGATTACAATACAATTGCCTATAAATTATACGGTCGTAAGCGATACATGTAAAACCGGTGAACAAGCGAGGAAAAGCTGCGGCTCGTAAAGCGAGGACTACCGCTTTCATCTTTAATTCGGACTCTCTCGTTTCGATGAGAGACGAAAGCAATGGTGAATGCAAACATTTTTTTAATAAACCACGGCATGCAACATTCGCATAGGCATATACATTTGATATATGATAACCTATCATTCAGAGCAAATTTCAAAATTTCTAGAGTTTGAGGCAGTATTTTAGAAGAGCAATCTATGTTGGATTCTGTTTAGCTATTTTGTAGCGCCGTTTCAACTAAAAACGCAAGTTAATCAAAACTGGTAGTTGGCACTAATACCAGGATTTGTTTGTCATTAGTTGACAAGTGAGCTAATGGCGCCAGCCTTTTGATAAGGACCTCACCCCGGACATCGTGACTAAATTGGCAAGTTGTATTTGACAGCCTTCAGAAAGTGCACGTTTTTATACTCACCGACTAAAAACCCATGGGTGTGATTCTACAAAAGAGCGCACGGCTGGGCTGTGCATTGTGTATCGGGGACTTTGTCAGCAAATTTTTCACAACGTATTCATTAGTATACATACTTCCTTGACCAAAGCTGTAAAAAGACAGACAACTTGCATTATCTGACTCTGGACTCCCAATATGCCGTTGATGTACCAGCAAACAACACCTCACATTTTTTAACGCGAATTAGATGGTTGTTCATGTTGTCTGTAGACCACTCATTTGAACAGTTCAAGGAATACTGTTGAGTGTTTGAGTTTGTTGGAAAACCTACACCTCGTCGGCCATGTGCGACAGAATTGACAAATTGACGATGCTCGGTAATGCATCCATAGCAGTGCGAGAAAGAGAACAAAAGTAGTCGCTTGCAGAATAAACTACTGACAGAGAGCTAACCTGATAATTGTTCACATACTTAGACAGTGTAATTGCCTTCTATGTGATAATCCTCTAGTCACCTAAGTTATGATTTGTCAAGGTAGTGGTAAGGACGTCTTTGTGGTACGATGGTGTGAACACCTGTTGAGAAGGTTGCAGAGTAAATAAAACAGACTACATCTATGGACAATCCTATGTAAGTAGTGTCTGTCCAAACCCCACGACCAATCAAAATGTTTGTGATACATAACTATTCCTTGAGGAAATCATACTTTCTGATCTCTTCAATGCATGTCATCTGGACAATGATCGAGTAGTTCGGTCAAACCTACAGTACCACACAGACGACAGAGACAAAACAATTGCTTGTTAGATTATTGAGTCAACACTGCATTGCTTTAAAAATGGCAACAAAAATATCGCCCATGTTCTTTCCTCAAGTGCTATTTCAGAATGAATGGTTGAAAAAGGTAATGTTACAATTAATTTAGTTCTTTTAAAATAACCGCACAATTTTGAAGCAAGAACGGTGGCGTACTATTAGATCTGCACACGTTTACCGTAATTTGTGGAAACTTAACCATAAATGTACATATACCAAACAAACGGCACGCTCAAATTTTTAGTTATCAATTACTAAACAATCACACGGATTTTGGTAGTTATTTATAAGAAGAGAACAACAGATTTGAATTATCAAACTTAACAATAACCAAAAGTAGCTTGATTCAAGAACATAACGAATGAACTGATCACATGCAGGTAATGTCGATTTGAATAGAGCAGACAAAAGACTGACATTACACGATTTATGCTCGAGCAGATTTCGCTGCATCTCTACTGGTGTTTATTGCAGACGAGTTAAAATGTACAAAATTCCAAACCACATAACAATCACAAAAGGTTAAAGTTCAAAACCAGTTCAGTTGCTACCACGGCAACATCAACGTCACAAACAGTTCTTTTTGTACACACAAAATGGGGTGGCGGTGTCTGATCGCAATCGCCTCGGCATATCGTAGCAAAAGTTTGTTTCTAGCCGAGAACAGAACACGAAATGACTTTGATGAGTCAATCACATGTTGCGTCATCAAATGAGGCTTAGCAATTGATGACGCTGGCTCCTTCCGGGTGTTTGCTGTCGAGTTGCCTGATTGTGTGACCGTTTGTTGGACCCATTTCAGTGTGTTCGGTAACCCTGGTTCCAAGCTGGCGCCCAGTTCTGCCAACATAGGATGCTCCGCATCCACATTTGTATAAAATCGTGTAATGTCAGTCTTTTGTCTGCTTTACTCAAATTTTTAACGGGAAATTGTTGTTTCTAATGTCGATTTGTCAGCTACTACCGGTTTATAAGCCCTGAAGTGCGCAACAATCCCATCAGAGTTGATAAATAAAGGGTGATTTGTAATATGGATACAGCAGTGTTAAACTTTTAAATCAAACCGAGTGATTCAAGCATTCAGCACTTAAATATATATCTGACTAGTATTTCACTAAATGATCCCAAAAAGAATAATCCTGTTTTATACATACAATTTCTTCAGAGAAGTTTATCACAAAAACGATAAGGTATGTGACTCAGATTTGTCAATACAACTGTAGGCGAATGGGAACTGGCAGACCACGCAATATGTAACGTATTGAGTGAGAATCCATAAAAGAATAGATAGATGGTGAGAAATTAGAAAGACTAGGACGAAATAGAGGGAACGGGAGTTAAGCCGTCTGTTCCCCTAGAACCTACTTTTAGGTTCGTATTATTTGCTCGAAATGGTTAATCGCAACAGACAAGGCAGAAGTGACATAAAGTAATTCTGGATCGACATTAGAACCATAATTTGAAGCCAACCCCCCCCCCCGAATGACTATTCCGAACGTTGCATGCACCGGAAATGAGTATCTCAAGCTTCACAGTCACATCCAGAACTTATTCTGGTAAGCTTTTCCTCCAAAATTTGCCGTTCATTTCATCTGTAAACAAACTGATAAGATCAGTGAGCTGGTGCTAATCAGATATTTGTTATCACCTTACATCTATACGTTTCGTCTATATCTACGAGTTAGTCTACAATATGTTTACTTAATCAATGTGGTCAGACGTTGCTTAGTTTAGAGCAGAATCACTTCTGTTTTGAAGAATGCACCAATTATTTTCTGTCCAAACATCGTTGACTTGTCTGTTGGTAATCTTCGCAGTCCGTGTCTATTGAGGAATTTCACTGGATATTTATTAGTCGGTAACGTAAATGTGGTCAATCGAAACTAGTAAGCTAGACAACAAAAACAAGTGTGCCTGACGGGTACAATTTATGTTCGCTTGTTTTTGTTCACTTCACCCATATAAATTTCATTTCCGATTGTTGTTGTCTGGTGGTAGAAAGCAATTACAAAATGCTAATATTCGCCACTTATGTCTTCTCCTTGGCATGTTCAAAGTCAATAATGCCAATGGTTCCTGGTAATTGCAAATTATCCCTACCATTAAAATGCCAGGACCCAATCAATATATAATTGTTGTGAACTACAACCGGCGCCACCGCAGCTCACTGTTAGCTGTTTGAGAGAGTTATAAACAGTTACCAAACCAATCAGGCTAATTATAATGGGAAATCCCAGTAGAAACGTTTCACAGAGTAGAGTTACAGTTGCAAGATGATCTTAGTGAACTATCATAAACAGCAATTATGGTCTAACATGTTGGAACAATACCTTATTCGACCCGGCATTTGATTTTACATACAGTAATTACTCCATTTTCTAGGACCACATAAAATTCGCCACGATAATCATCGTCAGATAGACACTTCACTCCGGCCGGTTTTGTCCATGCTTGACCTCAAAAACTAGAGATAATCAAACTGAGAATCAGACAGACAGCCCTCAGGTTGTGATGCAAAGCCATTGTCCATTACAGTCATTAAACCTTTCTAGTCCACAGACTACATCCAAGTGTCACATACCTCACTGGCCTCCAACAGGCTGGTTAGAGATGCAGGTTATTGAACAACCGTATTTTTGTGCAGGGTCATACCTTCATCAAAAAAGTACTTCTGACAGCTTATTGTGTATACTGCGTGAGCCGCACCATCAAAAATGTATTATTGCTGTATTTAGTGGGACCAATGTTGTTGACAACGGCTGGGAAGTTTCCGAAAGAAGCCCATCTCTTCTCGTAATACAAACAATGTTGCGTTTAAGAAACTCAGCATTAGCTACATTAGCCTAACCAAAAGTAAAAACAATACAAACAGAAAAATAAACTTGTTTTGACGCATAGTTGCGAAAACTTATCCATAATTTCATTATTGAGTCAGAATTTATGAACGATTCACTAAAATATAGCCTTAACTGCTATATTGCCCTATGGGTCATTCAGACTTTCTTTCATTGTGAAATTATCTGCGACAGCACAAACCCCAACAGGATCCAAAATAAATTCCAAAATTTGCAGTTTTGATTAGGTCGTTTGGTAGTGCTTGCATGTCATTTCACAAATAATTCTTGCAACTGACACACTAACAGACGATTGGTATGTAAATCTGTGTCAAATATTGCAAACGGAAATACTCACATTAGTATGAGACGCCTAATGTTGAACCGAAATAATTTGTTTTCTAGGATAAATACTAATGACCTTTCGCAAGGTATTAAAATATGGAATTCCTATATGTTTGTTTGAATGTTTGCACGTTTTAAAGCCACCTGAAAGTTGAAATATGCTACGCATAACATAACGGACCTGTTCTTAAAACTATTTGTCAGTACTCAATAGCATGATACTTACGGTGATAAGATAATTGTCGTTCTTCTCTACACATAATTAGATATGCAAATGTTTCATCAGTTTTGTCAAAAAAGACTGTAAAAAAAATGTGTTTGATTTACTATAGTTTACAGATTTCAGGTAAGCATGTGAAACTCATCTAATACACCTGTGAAAAAAATGTTCCAAGTGCACTTCACAGTACATGCAAAAAATTCGGAAACAGCAACCTTTAAACAAAAAGTTAACCATTTCTACTTGCCAGCCATCAAAGGACACAAAAGGAAAGTATCGTTTCATACAAACTAATCCCCAACTTTTTGTCAATTTTCTCATCTTTAGCTTCCGTTTCAAGTTTTCAGACAAAAGCATTTCTTCTCCAAGTTGATAATTTGTCACTAACCAAAGGTATGCAATCGGGATGGATTCCTTAAGACAACAATTTGAATGATCTACGTGTTATGAGAATTTCCGAGTCGAATTTAATTGGGCTAGTTTTTGCATCATTCGTTAATTTACCTTCATATTTTGATCGTCATAATTCGGCCAAAAGTTGAACCTGATTATTAACGTGATAAATCTTTGTCAAAAAGGATTAAATTGCAGATGAAGTAGCAAACAAAATCGAAGTGCCACCCAAATGGTATGATTTGCTAATCATAAACAATAACTCAGAAATCTCATGGGATGTAAGTAAACCACTATCCATTCAGATTGTTCGCTGAATGAACACATTTCTCAATGTTGTTGTTATCGTAGAATTACTTGCTCTTTTAATACCTCTCTGATTAGCAACGGCTATTTATCAAAGTTTACCATAAAATCCAGTTCAGTTAGAACATCAAAAGTGGCAGTTGCCATGGCGCTAAAAATAAGTGTTTATTATTTACTATCGTACGGGTTGGTACTGTTTTGAATACCAGACAATATAAAACAGCCGTCTTGATTTTATTCCATCCATTTTGATCCAAGATGTTTGTTCAAAATTAAAGTGTGATGGAATTCGTTTAGGTCAGTGAGACTGCAAAGAGAATATAACAAACCAAAACATCTTGTTTACAAGATACTCGAGTACACAATTTTCATCAGCCTGCTGGAATTAACCTTCGGACCAGGATGAACGGTGGAAGAGAGCTTAGCTAGTCTCAGATTCCTTGGCGCGCACCAATCACCTGCAATATGTGTAAAAGTCCCGAGCTGGTTGGACCAAAGAAATTCCATGGAATTGAAAAATTCATGTTTATCTGAACTCAGTGAGGCAACATGAATAACAGCCAATTGTCTTAGGTGGACGGTCTTTTGTGTGCGTCCACCTGTCCACTCCGTATATAAATTTCAGTCGTGAGGTCATCCGTTGGAGTTAGCCAGATAATGAATGTCTTCTACCGAAAAAACTAGGCATTACTGACAAGCAAATGTCGTTCACCGCACAGACATGATGATCCGGTTGTGAATAATTTGACGTCACCGTAGAAGTCATCAGCCTGATTGACTCACAAAAGCGTGACCGGACTTCAGTTTTCCATCCGGACAGGGTATTGTACCACTAACGATCCGTATGAGGAGGAAAGCTTAGCTTTAGTCCACTTTTCAAAAGTGACCGCTGGAAAGGATAGGCCAAAGCTGAGACCAGATGTAAGTGACGTTCAGCTTCAGCCTCACCATGGTCCGTGTATCAGTGGGAGAGGATACAAAGGCGTCCGAAGTTTTTGTTGTGGTTGAGACCAAGGCCAGAAACTGGGGAGTCCGCATGAATTTAACACAACTGCTGAAGCTATTAGTTTCACTGCAATCGTGTTAACTGAAAGTTCCCTACCAAAATATCATCCGCACACGGGAGCCAGTTACCTCGATTAGCAGTCTTGCAAAAATGGATCAACCCATTCAAATGTTTTCGCCATTTACAATGCTCAAACCATGATTAGATGAATAAATCAGGGCTTCTTCCATAAAGTGACATCCCAATGAAACCAGGTCCGGCGCTATCTCTAGGCGTCTATTGGAGGCCGGCAACACAGTACTGTAAAACTGGTCCACTCTGACTTACGAGTTTCAGTACAAATCATTTCGTTCGGGGGTAAATTTATCCCTGCTCTCGTTCTATTCTGCGTTCGCGGTTTCTAACATCCATATATCAAAATATGCATTAATTCGTTGTGATTTCTCGTAACAGTCTCACAGTTTCCTCAACCAACTGTCTTACGTTGCTAGCCATAACTTTAGGTACAATCGGATAAACGACATAACGGACATCTGCCGTAAAATCTTGGAATACCCACTTAGTCAACCGATCAAACTAAACGATGACAGTAAATTATTTGAAAGTTCCAAACATGTTTGATGTAACAAACTATTATTCATCTTCGAATACTACTCCTTACAGTAGGCACAGAAAAAGAAATTTGGCAAAACTGACGACTGACAAAATGGCATAGTGGAGAGACAAACAGTATAATCACGAAGCCTGTCTGGCATAGTGGAATTCAACAGCCTCAATAGCGGTTACCTGTTGCATCATAATTGGGGATAATATTTTACAGTGTAACATACAAACCGGACGTTTCTACTTTGATTGTCTGGTACACAACTTTAGGGCAACGTGGAGACACTGGGGGATAGTGTTCACCCGAAGTAGGGATTCCAGCAACAGTCTTGTAAAAGGAGACAACACAAACAAGCATGAGCTAAAGGCCCAGTAGGCCATACACACGACTTACACAAATGGAAACTAAAACGTCGTTAACAAAACAACAGCGCGCTCTGTTACACAATTCAACTTCAACTCGTGCGCGCCTGCTGGTTTCAAGTGCACGTTACAGCAGACATCGTTAAACCAAAACAGTGCAGTATCACTCACAACTCCGTCAGATTACATCACTCCGCCTTGGGGATGTATTTAACTTTGAATTGGGATCTCGCAACTTCTTTCACCTACAGTAAGCAATCAACCGAAATACCAAACCGTCATCTCATCAATGTTTTCGTTCACCAAATCCGATATCTTATTGAACAACAAAACGATCAGCATGATTTACCAATCTGCACACCTGATGTATATTGTGAAGTAAAACAATCAGTTACGGAAGAAATCACATGTGAGGTTGCCAGAAACTTGGTGACAACCAAGTTAGTTTCTGTTAGTTTTGTTAACAGCTGAATAACAGACAATCGTTAACTTTCTGCGCTGTCTTTGTAAATGAGGTACACGTTTGTAACGGACTGGATAAAAATAAGCTGAACTATTTTACATTTTTGCATTACACTAGTTAACCACTTTTAATAAGTCAGCCAAATGCCCTTACAATAAATGTCTCCTGGGAGTTCAAATGATGGTTATTCCGGAGAGGTGGTCGTTTTGTACTTTGCACCTGCTCAAAAAGATGAAAGGCATACCAATATAATTTGTTATGTCTATATAACATATCTTTATTACTTATCAAGTATTTGTCTTTTAGTTGACCGTCCAAGTAATTTTGCTTGCAGACCAGGTTGGAAGTTAATCATTCTGAAAATCACTTACCAAATATTCTTCAATACATTCAGACAAATCGTAGTAACGACTGTCATAATCGTTGTGATTAGCTCCTCTCTTTCCTTGTCCATTTCCGTTTGGATATCTGTCTTTAATTTTATCGCATTTTATTGATGATAATCGGAGTATTGCGCAACGTCATCTATAGTCCACAAGTATGATAACACGGTGATAACGTACGAAACATTTATGCATGCACGTAACTGGAAGAAGTAAGTTGAGGCATCATGGATGTATCAAAGTCGAAGATGGCTCTGACACTGATGGAAGTCATTTAGAGGTTTCCGTTTGTTTTCAGAAGAATTCACAATTTTCAATCAACGATTTGATAGTAAAGACTAATACATTGCTTAATGGCATCACAAACCGCCCGATTGCAACGTCAAGTGCATCTGAGCCAAGATGCAGTTTGATTCGTTTACTTGTTCACCTATCTTTCTGATAGACCTCATTGCATCAGACATGCATCATGTGTACGTGTATATGGGTATACAGACGTCACAAAACCATTGTACTGGACGACCTGGCTAACTGGTTTTTTGCTGGGGCCATGCAGCATCCAGAACAGCTTGGGAGATGATGCAACTAATCGAAACATTTGGGCTCACCACGAACTTGTGCAGAGTGTCTGGATGGCTACCTTCATCATGGGTATAACCCACTCTTGAGTAATTCTGGGCGAGCTATCGACCGGAGTCACCTTCAATTTATAAGGAGTCCAATTTGTGGCAGCCTAGTCGTTTAACCACGTGACGTCTAACTCACCTAAAAGGTTCCATAGTATCTAGCAATTCCACAGTGGCGGCGTCCCCGTCGTTAAATCTGCGGTAAGAGCCTAGGCACCACATGTACTTATTGGTGATAGGATGTGCACGCTGCCACAAATTCGCTCACCCGAGTTTGCGTAACGTTGTAGCCGGTGTGAAACGTACGACCGGCAAGTTCAGCTACGGTATTGCCAATTACTTATAAGAGAGGTCTAATGCGAACTCTGTTTCATAGGACCTGACAGATCTGCACTGAGGAGGAGAGTTTAAAAAAGATGATGCTCACAAACGGATATCTCCAGAAATTCATCAATATTCACAGTTAGAAAAGACTGATCACGGTTACCGTGAGTACGGTCCCTGAGAAACATGTACTTCTGAGCCTACCTTTCAATAACAAGTTTCGCGAAGAACAGTCGTTTCGCACGCCACCGTAAGAATGGCCATTTTGAAATAGCCTCTGACAAGGAAGAAGGGTGCCTTCTGATAAAAAAGAAGTGGAGTCCATTGAATTCAAGCCACTCTTTGGAAAAGTCTAGTAATTGGATCTGGGCAGCTCAGAATCTTATTATTTCTGACGGGGAGGCACATAAAAGCAAACGTGGTGGAACACCGTAGTCGACGTGGTGTCATGTGGAACCGAAACAACTGGGTAGACTAGACGATATTCACTCTGCGTCATCCGCTTATGAAATACTGTATATGGAGAATAACTGGTTAGGCATCTGCGAAGCGGGTTACAGACCCACACACCTGTCTCAGATTGTGGCCGAGATTCAGTTATCCTGATCGGTGTGAGATGAACCAGCTTACGTATGTATGTTGGATTGTCAACACTAGTCTGACTGGACATTTCAAGTAACCGCTGCAATCAATTACTTAAATCTTTTATCCGTGTTGTTTACCCTTAATGTGAACCATCATATGTTTTCGGTTTTTGTGAGAATTTGTTGTAACTATGCTCTAAAATATGTTTATATGGAACTCATAGGATTTTCAAAAATCAAACGATAACGCTTGTGGAAACCACCCATGTGTAAATGAATGTACTGATGAACACACTTTTGTGGTTCTCCGTATTTCCGGGCTACTCATCTAGTTGTTATCTTATTCTAGGGACACTAAAGTATATGGAGTGAATGATGTTCATATTGATAAGCCTTTACTAGACAACCTGTTTGATCATCACCAACACTTCCGGTGCTGTGTTCGGTGCACGACAAATAGGTACACCACTGGTAGCTCAAGGCTAATTTTGAATCCGGCCTACATTTCTTCACCACAATATTCTGAACCAGAAATAGTGATTCGCAGGACTGTTGACATTAGAGCATGTAAAACGCGGTGGACCAACAAAAACATCAAGATAATTTCCGTTGACGCTATTAATTAATCTTTTAATTAACGGTTTATTTGATGCAAATGGAGCAGCTGACATTTCCTTTGCTGTTAGAATCATGCTGTTAAATGGGATAACTTTTGAAATAGCTGTAATCAGTAACAAAGTTGCACCACGCTAATCAGCATATGCTCAGTATGATATAATGATTTAGGTTGACCTAGGGTTATGCAATCTACCATAAAATTGGGTAGAAACTGGATGTGACCATTTAGACAGAATTGAAAAAGGTAGGCTTCAAGAACCCTGACAGAGATATTGGTTTACTATGGAACGATATCATAACAACGGGAGTTTTTAAAACTGTTCCCAAAGTGTATGATAAAACCTGCACAAAGTTACCCCTAACATTTCGTCTGCTGTTATACCAAGCCGACTACAAAAGAATAAATTGGAAGTGCATAATTTGAGAAAAATAATTGGTGCACTCTTTTGAGTTCTCGATAACCATGCTTTCGTTTTCATCTGGGAGAGTGACTAAACTACTTTTCTTATACAAACACACACACAAGCCATGGATTCAATGCTCTGAAGTGCCCGTATCCTTGAGGAGGCCATCAATGTCGGAACACCTAGTTGTTACAAAAGTCTATCCACAGTGTAACTCTGACTGCTGGCTTTATTGGACCACGCTTGAATTTAGTTTAAGTCACATGCACATAAATACAAAAGAGTCTTGAGTCAACCATAAGGTTTATTCATCAGTATAAAGGTCAACACAACAAATCTTGCGTAATATGACAAGAAAACAGGTTTTCTAGCAGTTTTACTGCTTCGTTCTCTAGGCACACATATGTTGTCCGTAATTGTCTGTGAAGCACTTCGAAAAATTACTTAGCATAACACAAAAACAAAGAGTTCTGAGTCATTTTAGGAATAGCTCATTAGAACCGATTTTCTTCAAAGCTAGAGTCAAGGTGAAAAACCAGTTTTTGGATTTTTAATAAAAGCAACCTAACAGCTTACTTGGCTGAAGTTGTAAAGAGTATTGAAGCGTACTACGCAGTGAAGCGTTCTAACTGTACCAAAATTTTACGTAACCGTTTCTGTTCTGAATGATATCCATAACACTAGCTATTCGGCTGATCTTGGCTTGTTTCAAGCTCATAAACAGAATGCACTAACTGGCTTGTGTGCAGACAGATGTTATGTACGAGATAAACCAGAATGTTAAGTACGATCCACAACACTCCGAATGCTCAAAACAATCCTATCTGACGAATTAACAGCTAACTCAATGAAGTCTACAAATTATCCCAAGAAAACCTTTCCAGTCAGCCAAACTACCAAACATTTACAAATGTTATACTACAGTAACTCAACAGTCTGATCGGCTTCCCGCTTTAATTCTTCGAGTTATTCTTAAGGAGTTCGAGAAGGCATGCTTGAAGTAATTTACAGTGGAAATGACTGAAATTATCAAAGGATATTTCACTGTTCTATCGTTGTCCATTTGCAAATGGAAAAAATAAGACAGAAAACGATGTTTGGGGAAGTAAAATAATATAGTTGTAGCTAACGGAATCTTCAACAGTCATTCAAATTTCCATAAGTAATAGAATAATCAGGTTAGTGAACGAAATATACACATTATATTTCTAATAGCCTTCGCCTTTGTTGGAATTTATTAAACATTTTGTAAAACAGTTCTGAAGCAACTGCGAATTAAAGTTTACCACGGTGTAAGGAAGACATCTGATGTCTGATGAGTAGTCGGAGATTCGGTTAATTTCAAGGTGAACAGATTTGTAAATGAATCTTAATCAAAAATTGCGCGATACAAGTTGGATGAAGATATTTTCTTAATATTATCGAGATAACAACAGTATGGTATTACTAATAAGTAGTATAGTAGATTTATATTTTAGATGAGACCCAATTGAGAAAAGTCAGGGCTTCGGCTGAATTTGACCCAGCGACGAGTAGAGCGCTTGCCGCGTTGAGGCATGTTGTTTCTGTCGCTGGTTCGAATCCAGCCGAAGCCCTAACATTTCACAACTGGGTTTCATCTAAAATAGCAAGGTAGTTGATGATCGCGTGAGCTGTTTCAACCGCTTAATAATCAGTCGTGAGTTGCATTTGAAGCGCACCGTTTTCAATTTAGTTTCAACCTGACATGTTACAAAAGTCTTGTAAGAACCCATGTGAAGTCCACAAAGTTGAAATCGAAAGTTTTAGGTGAGATGACATTGGCTTTAACTTGTTCAAAACACAAGTGCCAATCAAAAAGTGTTTTGCATTTGTTTCCCGTTACATTGAGTCATGAATGAATCACTGCAAAACAATAAACTATGTAGCGTGATAATAGACGGTTGTTTGAGGGAATTTTGCACCAGTTTCGTTGTTGTGTTAATGCACATTGACTAGCAGGTGAACTCTGAGCTAAAAAAACGCATTCTGTTGGTATCCCTTCATAGAATAAACACAGTTTCAACAAAATGTAAAAGATTTTTTACGCGAATTAACATAAAGTGTCATTAAAGCAAAGTTGCACACAATTTTGTCGCAATTTTCTCTGCATTAGTTAGAGTGCACCCGCTCAACAATGTGTACACAGAGTTAATTGGTTACTTCAACCTGAAAATTGTGAGTTTGCCAAAAAAGTATACTTGTTAACATAGCGTCCTTTATGCCGCCAAAATCATTTTGAACAGGAATGAGCTAATAAACAAATGTGCTTTTGAGGAAAACATGCAGTAATTTCCTACAGAATTTGATCATCTTTCTATTTACCATGGAAACGCAAGTATATTTCTGTCGATAGTTGTAAATTGATTAACACAGTCAGAGAAACTGCAATCAAACTATATTTTTTGTGAGTGGTTGATATCAGTATAAACTGGTTCAAATGGGCACATTGCGACACCATGCTTGAAAGTTTATTTGATTGCAGGAGAAAGAAAAGTTGCATTTTACAGCTGGAAAACATTTTTTGATGAAATAAGTGCAGAAAAATAATACATAACGTAAACAAATTCGATAACAGCAAGGCTCTATCATTCGTTCTTCTTCGAGGTTCCATTTTGACAGCTCAGCTAACAAGTAGTTCATTATTTTGGGAGTTTGGAAAAAGATAGACAAGTAAACGGTGATGCTTTCTGTCTCTGTGTCCAGACATCCTTAAAGTCTACACCAACGATCTCACAAGTTGTCATAAATTTTCCTTAAACCGGTGGCGTGCTTCGGCCTATTATGTTTAGACAACTTGTGGTCACAATTTGTGTCAGATATACTGAAAAGAAGGATGAAATTTCAGTCAGGAAATGTACAAAAGCCAGTCGTTTTTGAGCAAATGGTCGAGAAATTCTCGAGTGGCATTTCTTCTAGTTGTAAATTTGGAATGACCAAATGGAGCATGAGTATGAAATGTTAGAAGGGGCGCATAATACAAAGAGCGATAATGAATAAAACATGAAAGAAATTGATAAGTTTGACCAGCTTCTCTGGTGGTATATGACTGCATCATCCTTGCAGTGATTATCGATAGGTGTTACGTTGAGAATAAACCAATGCTGGGAATATGTCAACCTCACAAACGGGGCTGCAGCAACTGGCGCTATACATGTAGGACACAGACATCAAACCCAATATTACGGTTATTGATCAACACGCTTTCAACAATGACGGGGAATCAAAGACACCTTAAATTTAGGAAATTGTGAAAGTAATGGCAGGTAGAAAAGTACAGCCAGTTGATTCATACTGAGAGGAATTTCCAAGCAGTAAATTTATCCATCTTATTGTTCAGGTGTGCAACTATGTGACGAATGTTGAGACACCTACGAACCTCATCGGGAACCCCTTAACAGGGGTTAGTTGTTTGGATGGTTCTTCAGTTTTGATCAATCGATGGACCCAAGGGAAATAGAAGCCGAATCGTCTGTGTTGGTTTGACATCAGACTGTGTTTCATTTTTTCGTAAACCTAACTACGAAATATAAGTTTCCCCGTTATTTTGGTTGCTGTCAATGAACAAGCCTGACATTCTGTACAAGTCCAAATTCATTCAGTCTTTTATTTTAGCAGTAAGACAATAATGGACCATCCATCGTTTTTACTCCGTAAACACTACACTTAGAAAGTAGGTTTTGGGAGACAATTTTTATGCTGCTCTTCAGCTTCTATACACCTGGCAAAAGGGCGTGATAAAGGGGTAGGTTTGAAAATTTTTGGTTTGCACCGTAATAGATACGTTGATTTTTTAGTATATCACGATTGCAGGTACAAGTCACTGACAAACTTGCTTCCGCTGCTGTTGTCTCCATCATTCACGTAGTATTTACAACCAGCATAAATCTCCCTAAGTTTAGCCATACATTTACTTGCCTTTGTACTGTGGAAAAACTTACGCATAACATTGATCACCCTCTTGAAAGTGTGCTTGCTACAACACTTTTAATGTGGAGATTTCATACCTCATTTCAAAGCAAAGCAGCATTGTTTCTATTGCAACTGCTCCGCTAATATTTTATTCACATGACGAAGCTTTTCGTCAACTCAGGAGCTTATGATTTACCACCAATCATTTAAACTGATGTAAAAGCAGTTAGGAAGCTTTTCAATTTGGGCGATTTTATTGAGGGTTGTAAGAGCTTCTGGCTGTAAATATTTTATTTCTACTGTTAACATCGAAAGTCGCCAGTATATGAACCCGTTTAACAAACTATTTTCTATGGTCATGCATCTTAATATGCACTTTCTGGTAATAACCTTTTATTGCAGATGTCCATCGCCTGAAAAAGAAGTCCTCTACCATGGGTTCAGTCGTTCTGCGGGAACTCTGACCCACCGCACATCTCTGATAGTTATATTCTAAAACATCATAGCCAAACTGTGCACTGGCCGACGAAAGACAATTTTGGTGCCAAACCGTTAACATTTTCTCCGAATTTGTTTGTTGGTTTAACACTTTTGAGTTTCAAGCTCCATAAAACTAATCTCGCCTCATCTTCATCTGTTACATTTAAACTGCAGTCTCTAGCTGATACTGTAATCCGTAAATATCAACGTCAACCAGTGGTGTGTTGTGGCCAATGAAGATAACAGTGGTGATAATATATCTTGTTTCTAACATGCCTTCAATGAATACAGTCGTTATCAAAATTTACGCGACACCTGAATCTTTTTTTATCTGTCCCATAAATTTCAATGATCGCGTTATAAAAACTTTGTGCTACTGTAACAGACCATGTTAACGTTACTCAAGCACGAAATGAATTACAGTTTTATATTTTATTTTATATCATATCAGGATAATATCAGACACAGAGAATAACATTTATTATTTTGTGCTACAACTTAGAATTTATGAAAAATAATTGTTCCGCTTGCCAAAACACGCAATGTTGCCTTACTCAAGTTTATTGAGAAAGTACCACCAGATTTAAATCTTCGTTAGCTATTTAAACCGCAATTCCAGTGTTTAACTAATGTTGCATGCTATTGCTTTTCGTTGCTTGACTTTTAATAGACGGCGCAAACTGGATATATAATTTAATGAACATGTTTTTCTAAAGACTTGTGAAAATTTGACAGTACTCATCGGATAGTCGTCCATAATGTTATCAGATATAAGAATGAACATCGCGACCCCACGAAGACAAAACAGATATAATAAGAGACAAAAATAATGAATTCACTTTTGTAAAGCCATCGAACAGTTGCAGTACGCATCTTCGATCAATAAATTTGTCAGTACTGTCTGAATTTTTAGTTTTATCAAGAGGTTCAAAAAATCGTTCATAGTCTTCATGTCGTCGTTATAAAGTGAGCGCAAATTTTTCAATTAACACAATAGAGCATGCATAATGTTTAGCAGAAGGTGAATAACTTACCACATTATTCTGTCGACTTATTTTATTCCCAGAAGACTGCATAATTAGTGATCGTCTCTTGTCAGAACTACCCAAGGTTACAGGCGACAAGAATTTCCTCAAAACTTATACCGACTAGTTAACAAGTTTGTGCACTCAACTCAGCTTTTCTGTAAATTAATGTGAAACTTGGAAATTACGAAATCGACTGAGACTAAAAAGCGGTTTTGCATCTGAACGATAACCGAAAATAACCTTGTTACCTATCAAGAACCGTTAACACAGAATATCTTATTTGCCTTGTATTACCAACGTCATTCACTCTAACTACCATAACTAGCAAAATGAAAAGTCAGTTCTCATAAAGATGCCAGCAAATAGTTTCTCTCTTAGTAATTTCTGTCTTTTTAAGTCTAAGATCGCCTTCCGTTAGGTAATTTGGATAAATGCTTGATCATACTATCATTTACCACGCGCAGATGAACATAACTCACTTTCTTACTAAAGGTCATGACAGATGCACTGAACTATCTCAACTGTACCCACATGATGCATCGTCTCCAGTGCTACCGACGTACTAAGCCCGAGATTTGCATTTAGCTCCCGGCAAATTCACATGCCCTTTTCTGTGGCCAGCTGCTTAGTTACGCGAACTTCTTGTTAGTTGGCTGATGTGCAGTTATGATAAACTGCACACAAGTTAGCAAAATGTTCCCTCATTATCCACTGTTTGTGTGCCTACGCCAAAAAGTCTAAATTCGGCAACTGCCCTGACGTTAAACAATTTCCTAATCAGATTGGAACGTGGCTCAACATGAATCTTCCTATGCTAAATCTATGAAAATAAAATTAACCAAATAGAATGTCCTCAATCGAACTAACGGAATGAGGTGCAACTATCGTAGATTGAATAGGTAACATGAAGTTTTATCTCAAAATTCTTCAGAGATAAACGCAGCCATTTGCTACGGTAACCATTATCTTCTAATATTGCTGATGTCAAGTGGATTGGATCATCTCGTTTGAATAGTGAGAAACAGCTGGCACTGATAAAATCTGTCTTCGGTTGCAACGAACCATTTATACTCATTCGCTGAACATCTGGCAGAAATATTAAGAAGTCATAGAGAAGAAGGAAAAACACCGGACCAGGCATATGACTCAAAAATGTATGTCAACTAAATTTATGTTATTCTAAAACATTTGTAATATCATACAGTCATTTCACATATCAAGCTAGCTTATGAATACCAATTGATTGTGTGATAATGTCAGCCAATACCTCTTACAACAACTTTTCCATTTAAAAATTATCAAACTGTCGCCTGACAATAAAAGCACCACAAAGCAGTGATGTTCATTATCAACAAACTCTGCGAAACTGAATGATACGTAAGAAGACTTTGCTGCAATTTATCTAGAGTGAAGTAATAGCTGTTTTCGCAATTGCGTTCATTTCTACATGCCAAAGGTTAAAACAGTTGCCAAAATTTGATCTAACTTACAGTCTTCTCCATAATACTGTTCCTGTTCCAGTCGTTATCTATCAACTTACGTCATCCGTTAGTACCAAAACGTGCATATTGTCCACATAAGTGTTGGTTGGCCGAATAAGACCAGACTTTGAATTCTAGAATGTTAAGAGTCAACCTCATTTTACTTCAGTGCATTGTCTGAAAATTTGATGTTATCAAAATTTTAGACAAATCGTCCTCTAAATCCATTTTACTATAGCTAACTTGACTTTGTTTGATTTCAGGGGTCACATACATAAATCACGTTTTAACCACTGTCAAATTGTAAGAGTTCCGTTTCATGAAAATTAAGCATCACTCACAACTGATCACACTCGCTGCATTCTTGAAGACAGTTCAGATAGCATCTATCGAAAAGATGGGCTAGACTAGAGTTTTGCTCGTGTTAGAGCCCGCCAATAATGCATAACCTTGTCACAATCTAGCCTGGAAATCTCGGCCCACCCTCAAGAGACAACTGTGTTCACTGCTGCGTCTCACATAACGTGCGACTGAATGATTCTACGCAAATGACCATGAGTAATGCTCACATTGCTCGAATATCTCAAGAGAAAAATCTTTAACAGTCCATGTTATGTAAAATTAATGAACGGGTGAATAAATAAATAAATCGTCTGGTAAACCACAGGGCAGGTAGATAGCCTTCGTGACAGACTGTCGATTGCACGCGTGATCTATACTTTTCCAGCAACACAATCCCAATGTTTTTGCGCAACGCCCGATTTGGCTTGATTACTGAAGCAATAGGCCAACATGATGATCTGTTGGCTTGGTATATCTTGCGATCAACAAGGTCGGGTACCTCACAACATGATCTGTTAACACACTCCTTGTGTCAAGCACTTGACTATCCAGTTTTGAAAGTGCTTGGACATGCGCTGAACTAAGAAGCGGCCTGCTCCGCCTATATAAGTACCGTTACGAACACAAATGAACGAGTTATTGCGTTATGTGTTGCAAGTGGTGAGATTTTTATTAACAGATATCCTTCGGAGCTAAGGGTAACAGTGTCATTATTTGCTTACGGGTATGTCGCTTACATACTGGCAGTCAGCTGCTCAAAACTTCATCCGAATAGAAAAATGTATTACTACGTAACAATTTTGTGATAAGTTGCATTAAATTAATCAAAGGATCATCTTTATGTATTTTACCAAAACAGCATGACATATTGCGGCAAAACGGCGCAGCATTTTCCTCGTAACTGTGCAATTATTTAAGCAAAACATACCTAAGTTTACTTCGACGCATAGATCAACATTTTCCAGAGCAGTTATTCAGACTACTGACACAGTCGATTACACAAACACAACGGAAAACACGAAGCTCTACTTCATGGCTTACTCAGTAAACCTAGCCAGCAGGTCATCAAGCTGACCCAGATCATAGGTTTGTTGTGTTACCATGTGAAATTGCCTCAAAGTCGTACCCGTTTGGTAACGTTACGTTGTCTACAAAATATCGGCAAATTTCGTACATTCAAATGTGTGTCACCTGGGTCAATTGTTTACCTTACACTCAGCAAATTATTGTTTACGGGCAACTCTTCTGTTCGTTATTCCCTGATCAACTCTGTGGAAAGACAGTAGACAAATAACGTGAGCTATTTCGACCTCTGACCTGCTTTGTTTGCAAACAGTGAACTTAGTAGATCGGACTGAATAAGTCTGTGGGACTGATAAAAATCTAAGGCTGTAAACCGTAAACTCACTTCCAACGGAGAACGTAAAAAAGATACACATGTCAGACAAAACAGACAACTAATTGCAACAAATCTGAGAAATATTGAGCCAGAATGGATATTAAGCTGATTGATGCTCAGCCTTTGATGAAAACGTTAGTAAAAAAATCCTACTTTTATCGGTTTAGCAATTGAAAATGATGCAATTGGTGGACTGATTAGTCATGGGCTGACAAATGGAGTGGTCAAGATTTACCATACCGCAAGGATTATCATGTCCTTTAAGAGCCGAAAGTAGGTCCGAATGCCTTCAGTGGAGTGTCAAACGTTCCACCCAAAGGATGTACGCTTTTCATAAAATGTTTGATCATGCCAAATCATTGCATACTTATATTTACTCTGTTGAGTCGGTGATTGCTAGTCGTTAACAGATATCAACTTCTCGCAAAATATCCAGTATTCAGCAGGCTTAAATAACTAATAAAATCCAAAAAGTGTGGTTCTGCTTGTGAATGTTTAAAATTTCAAGAGCTCTAGAACAGATCGTTTAATATATTGTGGTAACATGAGTTACTTGTTTATCGCTGTCGTTTAAAAACCTTCTCAAAATCTATCCAGAAGGAATCACTCACCATGCAGATCTATGTGGAAATTTAAGATAATTAGTGACACGAAGTGACAAAGACGCCAGAACAAACAAGACAGAATATTCTTCATGCTGAAAAAGAAGAACGTGGAGGGAAAATATAGGAATCATGTTAGTGCAAACAAAGAATCGCAACACGAGCGTCATTCGCTGTTATATCTTTTGTCATGTCAAATAATTTGGTTAATCAAACGTTTATCTATTTTCGGAGATCTGGAACTTCCTGCGGCAGTAAATTTCAAAGTCAGGGCACTCACTCCCCTAACTCAGCTCATTTAGTGGCCAACGAGTTGCTACAAACAGCCATCATATTGAACTCTTTTGTCCAGATCTGATTGTTCCACCGAGTGAAGCTCGATGACAATGATTCTAATTTATCATACGCTGAACGAATTTGAAAAACTCGCCGCATGTATAACTGATCTAGAATACGGTCGGTTGCACGGACTTCGTGCGTTGAAACAGTTATCTGTAGATGAACGTGTTCAGTTAACACACAACAGGGGGAATAGGAGTTCGGAAAACCAAACGACAGTCTGAGCCATGTCCATGAAGCAGCGGCTTTCTCGACGAACCTACATAGGTATGTTCGTAATTTTGTATCGTTGCATTTAATTGTTAAACTTGTGAATGTTTTACTATTGAGTCCGAAATTTTACTGTTCAATGCAGCGTACTAGATAACTTGGTTGAGAAGTTCAGTCTGGTCAAATAGACGGTCCCATGACTTCACTTCGAATAAACTGGAAACAGTTTGAGACAACGTTGTTCACTGTATGTTATCAATACCTTAACGTGAAACTCAGTGAGCGCGCGACGCCGACATGAGATCATGTGGAGGCCTTAAAGAATATACAAAAGAATATCTTCATTGCCAGATTTGATAAAGGAGCGGGAATAGTGTTGGTAGATAAGAAATCGTACTTAGACAAGATGAATTATGTGCTAATGGACGATGACATAGTTCGAAGAATGGAGAATGAAAGGGACAAAACGCTTACATATCAGAAGCTTATCTCTAAATATTTACTGAACATAAAGTGAAATGGATAAACTGATATTTCAGTATTTGTGCGGGTGCAACCAACAGGCTCAGGTATATCAAGACTCTAAGACTTATCCTAAATTCATAAGGATAGTTCGCCCCTATGCCCGATTTTAGACATGACAAGCTCACCATAACATTAACTGGTACAGTGATTGGCCGGACCCCTGGAAACGCTTCGCAACAGATTAGCTCCACAAGGCCTCAAAGATAAATTTAGGTTCATTGGAACAAAACATTGTTATTATGAGATTAGAGCTCGCCGTGTATGAACGTGTCCCCCAGGAGAGTAATTGATTTTATGCATGGTAAAATCCCTTGAATGCGGAATGAGCAGCTCAACGTGCTCCTGTTAGCTTGGACGCAGGATATCCAATTTTATTTGATGGGAAAATCTATCGCCAAAAAGATGGGGTCTCAATGGGTTAGTCATGAGGCCTATTGCCGGCTGACATTTTCGTGGAGATGAGTGAGCAACAATAGTCGACAGGACGGACGGAACAGTATTTACAGTAAAAACGGTATTTAGATAACATTTTCTGTGTCGTCGATGACAACACTGATATTGACACCCTATTATAATTAGATAACTTAGCTCACAAGTGGCTGAAGTTCACTACAGAAGTAAAACAGTCTCTTTTAATGCTGTGCTACTGAATCGTTCAGATGGATCGATTCATCGAGGCATACAAAGGAAGCGGACATAGAATAGTCAGTAAACCCACTTCCACAGCTTCATTCCAATGAAGCAGAAACAGAGCTAGATGTTGTATCTAGAAAAAAGGTGTCTACAAAATTTGCACCGATGACATGCTAGACAAATATCTCAAGCTTTTATCTGAAACTTTTGTACTAATGGATGTCCGAATAAACCCTCAGCTCGTAACGTGCGACGAATGGGACCGCAGGATCGCGAACATTCTGTCGGGCGTAAGATCGTCTATATGAAGTTATCCTACAATGAAGAATGATCAGAGGTATCGCTGGCCCAAATACTTGAGGATAACGTTTCGTGCTGCACAACCAAGATTGTCGTTCACCCCTAAGCTAATTCTACGCCCTCACTTCATAGACGCAGTTCCCGTAAGTGCTACTTCATTTAGTATTTACTAATTTTTTCATGCAGAACAGGTTACATCGATAGCACAACAAGTCGCCTGTCGGAGAGAATACGTGAACACTATCCTGCTTGTTTGACGACCGGACAGCAACGAAAGACTTCCAGAACAATGTTGGCTCACCTGGTCGACCCGGGCCATACAATCAGTGTGGATGCCTTAGTTAAGCCGATCTACCTGGTTAAGCATGTTCACAACAGAAATTCAAATTTCATATTCTGGCCGCTTCAAGAGCTATCGAAATCCGGCTGCGAAACCCTAATCTGTGCGCAAAGAAATCTTTTATTCAAGCACTAAAGTTACCATGGCCTGTTTTCACTTAAATAAGTGACGTAGCACATAGACACCCATCTCTCTAACCCACAAATTATACCGGATTTACGATGCATTAAGATCCACGTAATTCTGGTTTGACAACTGTTTTCATAATTATTATGTTGTATTTGGCCTGAAAATGACATACCGAAAGCGAGCTTCTCCGCTACGTTTTGACCCATAATGAAATCTACTGATATACATGCATTTTACCTATTTCATTGGAGTCGTGTGTGCTATCCACAGAAGCTGAGAGATGTATAACCATTACAATTTGTCAGTATCTCATTTAGGTTTGATTGGCACAAGATAACAAGCAGTTGATGCTCCATGTTCATCTTATCACAGAAACAGGAGACAAGGAATATTAGTTAATCATATGAAAATAAATAACCATATGAGCCAAAAGATAATAAGAAAAGTGAAAATCAACCGTATCTTCTGACAAGCAACATGATAATCTGTCGTTCAAGCGTTGATTGAGTCTGTTCTATGCATCAGAGTACTACTGTGTATGCGTTAAAATCCTTGCAGTACACTTTGTTGATGGTCAACAATTCCAAACCAGATCCATCAATAAAAATATTATTTGACAGGCAAGATTTATATTTCAGTAACATGCCTGGTTTTTACAGCATATACAAAAATATACCCTTCACTTCCAAGCCCAATCAGAAAGAAGAAACATTTTCAAAAACCGGTCGAGTTTTTCCAGGTTACTTGGCTTTGTGTCATTTCGGTTTCACAAATGATTGCTGTTTCACATCATGACGTATACAACTCAAAACGGGGTTACAAGCTGAATCGTGGTTTCGTTCCTTGAATATTATGGTTACAAATTATGCAGAATACAATTATGTACCATGTGAAAAAATCTTACCAGCTGACTCATAAACGTAGAGACAAAATTGAAACACACTCCTTACTGGTGCAAGCCGTTGTCGGTTCTGTGATAGATTGAGCATAGCCAGAAGTGTTCTTGTCTCGTTTAACTAAGTGAACTATAGCATCTGGTTGTTCAAGGTCTGTCAACTGATCTCACATTGTTCATCGATGATCGACAGTTTTCGAGCGCAGAGTCTCTCACGGGTTTTGCGCTTCCTACAGGACAATCGCACAACCAATGACATGTTTCGATGATGTACTTACGGATCAAAAAACTCTACTGACGGTTCACTCTGTTACTCAAGGACTATAGACTTTGAACGATGCCTCGTAACCGTCGTGCTCTGTACTTTTCATGTCGCTCAGATTAAGCTTGAAATCAAAAACCAAATGGCAAACATTTGGCTGAAGTCTGTAGCATAAACTGGATGGTCATAACAATTATCTCCAAACGGGGTTGTCGGTATCTTAGCCAGCGGTTAAATAAAAAACATTTTCATTTTTCATTTTTACCATAAACTGTTAGAGATTGTAACCAGTACTTACAATGTTGTGAAATCCATCACTTCTCACTGTTCTCCCATAGTTGTTACTTCCAAGTCAGAAGCTTGTATCAGAAATGGAGTAGGAGTACACTGTTCTCTCATAGGGAAGGTGGAGGTCAACCGCTTTCAGACAGGGGATATTGTGAGAGGACACCAAGAAATTCGCGAAGACTCCATGACCTGCCGCTGTAACAGGTAAGGAGTGGTCGTTCAGAAAAATGTTTCATATAAGATTTGCAGTGTATTTTAAAAACGTTACCTATTGATACAGTGGTTCTGTTATTGGCATTCTGTTCAGAGTATAAGGTACTTTTGCGTATGCTGAAATATCTACAACATGTATACACAAACTGATGGAAGAATTCGTCAGTATTTTCCACCCAACGGAAGACTTCAAAATACTACCAAATCTTACTAAGTGGCTGTCACAAATACTTGATTCTGTCAGGTGGAAACTTTCAGCACACAGCGTGTGCGATTCCTTTGACCTTATGAATGCAATTAAACACACCAATTGAATTGAGCATTCAGTGTTTTCTCTTGACGTCGCATCCTTGTTTACCAACGTCCCACTAAAGGAGACCATAGATTACCTGTGTGATTAAATCGAGGATAGTTATATAGATATTCAGATACCACCAGTCGAACTCAAGCAGTTACTTTATCTGTGCACTAATAACGTACAATTTAAGTTCAGTGAAGGAATTTGTCGATAAAAAGACGGTGTCGTAACGAGATCATCGTTGGAACCACTGTTTGCCAATATTTTCATGGTTAAATTGAAAAACGAACAACTGAACTCCGCGGAAGGTCAATGCAATTTTTGTCAGAAATACTTTGACGACATCCTCTGCATACTCGATAATAACATAAATTCGACTGACATCTTTGCCAGCTTCAAATATAAACACCGAAATTTGACATTTACGTAGGGGACCGAGATGAATAACCAATTAGGCTTTTTGGATGTACGTATATATCGCCGCACTGATGGCTCAATTCACAGCACGATACACAGAAAGGATACTTGGTAGGGTCCGTACATTCACTTCAATAGTTTCGTATCACTCGCTTTAAAAAGAAAACTAATTACCTGTTTGATGGGCAGAATCGTAAGAATTTGCACAGATGACACCATTACTGAAGAATTGGCGTTCAGACATACGATATTCATGCAAAATGGATACACAGAAAGATTCATAGACAGAGCCATGCAACAGCGGGGTGAAAGAGACCAGCAGCACCTAGTAGGAAAAAAATCGCACACATCGGATTACCCTTCAAGCGCGACACGGTAGCTGAAACTATCACATATAGGCTCACATGTGCAGTTAATACAGCATTTTGTGTTACCAAATTACCTGTCCATTTTACTTCCAATCTGGCTATGTGCTATGTGTGTACTCATTCAATCATTCCTGTGGAACCGGTTATGTTGACCGCACGACCAGACGTTTACCTGAACGGGTCCGGGAACACCACCCAGCTTGGCTGAACAGTGGAATAACGAAATCTGTCAACAGTACCATACTATCGCACCTGGTGGATTCGAATCATTCTGTTAATGTGACGGATGCATTTCGCCCAATCTACCAAGTGAAGGCCACCTAGTCGACGTGACACAGGATTCTATCCACAACGGAGAGTATTGAAATTAGCCTGTCTAGCCTACCACTGTGCGTCCAGAAACGTTCTGTTCAGATTTTAGATCTGCCCTGGTCATCCCCCACCCTGTTAGCCTGTCAAGAACCATTGTTCAAGTGGGTACTTGATTGCTGTGTGACAATGAACTGTCTGACCTCATTAACCACCTGTTCCCCTTTTACCCCGTTAAAGATTCACTTGTCAAATGTATGATATAAATGTGATGTACTTAGCCTCATGATGGGTCACTGAAAGCGAGCTTGTTCGTTACACAGTATTTTTCATGAATACGCTGAGAATTTTTACGCGATTTAAACTTTGCTTAATCCAAAGGGAATTCTGATTTTTTTCACTTACCATGGATTACATGTTTTGGAACAACCTACATTATTTTTAATAAACTCATCTGGGTGATCAGATAAGGGATTTCTGTAAATTCAGCTGTGCGGTGATTTGTAACGATGTTCTATTAGTACACAGAGGAAAGCAAGCGAGCTCAATGTGTACTGATTTGTTTGTGTGCAGATGGAGAAAAAGGACCGTGATTCGATGGGTAAAGGTCTCGACATCAGCGGGACATTTATTCAGGAGGTCATAAACATTTTGACAGAGGTGACCGTGCTTTTTCAACCTCAACTATACCTTGATGCAGGCTTAAAAGTGAGTGTCTCTCAGAGTACCTGTCATATGGTCATGCTGATTTATCACAATATCGTTAGCTACTTTGCGATACAATAGTTGTTCATGTAGCTCTATCAACAACATTATAGTGTCGATCATAGAAAGACTTATCACTGTTCAAGAGTAGGGGAAACAAGATTGATATTGCAGTTTGGCTTAATCGAAACCCCACTAGAATTTCTGCAATAAAAATGGGTTCAATGAGTAGCACAGTTTTGCTCCATAATTAACATTTCGTAGAACAATGTGCAAACCAGCAGAAAGATAGTTGGCCTAAAGCTCATTGTTTCACTTGTCTTGGGAGAAATAGACTGTTAGTTTGTATCGTTTACCAATGAAAGTGATCAAACTGAAACTATGAATAAAAATCACATTATATCTGTTAGGAGGCCAGACGTTTAACAGTAAGCATGAATTGTCTAGCGGAACACTTGCCAACTTACGTGATATACTGGCAGTGCATTTGCATCTCTGATCGGATGCACTGGTCGCCATTCTCAAACCGCATGTTTATTCCAAAAAACGTTTGTTTTTCGAGCTGTTTAATGAAGTAAACAAAACTTTCTTCGATTTGCCCTGTTCTACACACTTCTGTTCTGCTTTAGTAGATGATGGTGGATTGCAACACACCGTCATCTAAGTGAAGCTCCTTGAAACTCCAAAACCAAAATCTTAACTCAACAGATGGAAATTATTCTACAATTGGTGCAAACTCAAAATGAGACCACAAAAAACGTTGATTAAAATCATCATGCAGCATTCCCATAAACAAATTCTCGGCATCCGTTAAGTCTGGTTTAAACAAAATGACCGACTTAGCATACGACGTAAATGACGGTACGACGCGGTTCTTGGTTCCGACCCTATGGTCATTTAAACGAATGGCGCTGGCAATTTGCGTTAGGTTTTCCTAATCTGTAGTATCCGCGGGCGAAGAAAACTGGTTAAAACTTTCTAAACAAACAACTTCAGTAGTTGAGCTTTCGACGAGACATTTACGTGACTGTTCAAGATAGATGAAAGTAATGCTTCATTGTCCAACGTACACTATATCTGTTTCAGACCGGCCGAAAAAGAAATAGATGATACTGATACACTAGGTACTACCGTCATTCATAACTGAGGACGATCCAAATTCAGAGTGTTGACTGAAGATTAGGCGAAATATCTCATACTTATGTGTAGTTTTAATCAACTTATGGTGCGGAGCTCAAATAATATTCTCTGAGCAGACTAGAACCAGGCCCTGCAGCTATTTTCTGTATAGTAACTACAGAATGCCGCAGTGATCAGTCGAAATCTACGTCACCAGCGTAGAACAGATGAACCTAGTTTAAATACTAATAACATTTCCTGCGATCAAACAATCAACACAATAGTTCCTATTGGGCCCAAAATCAGCTGTTCAAACAGACGCTTAGTAGCATGCTATCAATGTAAGAATTAGCACCTTGTCATAAGATGTCCGCTTGCAACTCGCAGGTTCCAAAATTGCAATATCAAAGATTTCAAAACAGCTTGCTGTTGAGCTCATCCAGCGGATGCAGGAAGCCGCCGATGAGAAAGATAATTCCAAATACTCATTAAGATTATTAGAAACTAAACTTCGAAGGTAAACGTATTAATTAATTTTGATTTGCCTGGCAGACAAAACCACACAACCTTTGTTGCTAGCGGTAAACTGGCTCGTCTTCAACTGGATGCTGCGCCAGAAATAATTGCATTGCAATGGCTACCTTGATCCCACCGATTGAACTGCTCACATAAGGCACAAGGTGTTCCTGAGGATACACCACAAATGATGGGATTTACAATCCGATAATTAATTATCAGGACAATTTTACTCGACACATTTTGAGTGGATCGAAAGGCTAAACAACTTAAATTACCACCTGGTCATTAATGTTCTCCACACGCCTCAGCGTCTAAACCTCTCTGCGACGTAGACCACGAACCTCTTGCAAACAGCTACAATGAAGCACCCTGGAAGTAAAAGTTCATTTTCATGTAAGATGCTAGCTTTTCCTGACTGTGTTCCTCTAGAGATTGCCGTACATCATTTATTCCATGTTTCTAGCGGATGAAGACGTTTAGGTTGTGAAATAAACTGGGTAGTTTTATTTGAAATTTATTATGGTCTTGTAAAGAAATCACACTTGTTAAGATTTCAGATTGTCGTATAGCCTCGTGATGAAGATTGAGATGTGTGCGAGGTAGAAGTAAATAGTTTTATTATAATGGTTCAAATTGATTACTGGATATGTCAGTAAGAACGCATTCAATGTTAACGATTCATATCTGTACAAATAAGATTTCAACATTAAAAATTAACATTCACACATAACTACATCAGCGCTTTCTCACCAATTGTTCAACCTCTAAACTCTACTCCCTTGTTTAATACTTCACCGGTTTCGCGAGGTGGTAGGAATGAAACTTTGTTATGAAGTGAATAATTCCACTTTAGACAAAATGTTTATTCCAATAAAAGAAGTGTATTTATCCGAAATTATTATTGGGACAAACGTTTTGAAATTTTTCAGAAAACAAATTTTACATCGTACTCTTATACCAAAATAAGTGCCATTGTTTTAATGACTCTCTATTCTGAGTGTTTGAATGAGATATTTTTTTGATTAACACAAGTATTTGCCATTGATACAGCACATCCCATAGTCTGACCATTTTTATTACCTAGATAGTGAAACGGTTAAAAACGTCGAGTGTATTACTAACTAATATCAAATTCTATGTGACACGAAAGTCGGAAATTGAGTAAAAGTGCTTCGATCAAACAAAAAAATCAATTAATAACTAGGCCCGGGAATTTGCATCTAGCGTGCTTTTTTCCAATGAATTTCAGTACATAATTCTTAATGTCATAGGGCCATAAGATTATTTAGCAGTGTTATCAGCATTTGTGTGGTCTGACTTTTTGGAAGTGAATCTATGAGAAATTCAGAAATTCCACAATTGAAATAAAGGGTTTAGTGGATCGGCTTAAAATATTGATGATTTTTCTCTGAATTGGCAACACTTCACGGGATACGAAGAACCACTGTATTCTGAGTAATAGAGAGAGAGAGACTAGTAGGTACAAATATCGTGGGGACAGCAACGGCTGAACATAGGAGTAAGGTGATGTTTGTCTACGAAAGCTGTGGAGTACATATTACAGATGTAACGATAAATAATTTTTACAAAGTCAGCCATAAGACTCTTAGATGAAAGATACTACTTTTTAGATTGCTGTAAAAGGGTACCAGGAAAAAGCCAAAAATTAACAACAAGCCGAAGAAATGAAGACTTAAATTCACTTGATTCTTTTGAAATTGTCCGCATAATTTATGACAGTCAGGTTACTTTGCGAATGATATAAACCTATGAGATATGTCTTGGATAATGCATCCAAAAGTGATCTGAGACGGTTTCTTGACAGTACGACTAGATTAGGCTCGTAAAGAACAGTCATCCACCAAAAGTTGCATGCTGGTTTGCCTTTAAGCACGAACATCCTGTTAAATAGTCCAAAATCAATTTTGTCGTCAATTTGACATTGTCACTCATACAATTGCTGAGAACTGATAGAAGCTGTGGGATTTGACTTCTTTTATTTTCACACTTGACTGCTGCTCTCACCTACAAATAAGCTTTTTAACCAGTACACTTCAAAAGGAAGCTACACACTCTACGTTCGCTTTTATTTATTACACACACCAGGTCGTTGTTGAAAGTTAGGGTTTGATTAGTCAGTCACGTCTACTATCAGGTTACTAGCGTTGTGACTAACATGCTGGTCTTACAGGAACGAGGGCCGGAGTACACACCTCAGCTCGGACGAAGATATTCAATTCTGACGACATGTAGTAGAAGTAAAACTCGCGACTAGTGCTTACTTTTGAAATGCGTTAGCCGAAAATCTTAGCAGGATGCTGACACCGCGATCAAGTGAGGTCATTGTTCAATTTAAAACAAACAATGAGTAGTCTACTTCAAAATTTTCACAAACCTCAAACGGAAATATTGTCAGTTCAAGATAAACCGCACCATATCGTGTTTCGCAAATAGTAAACGTTATTGTTACTTCTCACTGTTCTAATGTACAATCTCCTAGTCAGACTAACCAAACTCCTATTGCGTAGAAATGAGTTATTTAAAACATTTAACCGGCAGCACCGTTCTGTATGCTGTTGATAACTTTTTCTAACAGAATCAGTTACACAAACCAATTTGCAAAACTGGTTGCTTCTTTTAATGACCATTGGCGGATTCCATGCCATTAAACTTGACAGAAGTGATCAGAACAAAATGACAATACGTCAGATTACTGATAAAACACATTATTCATTTTTTTAGTGTTGTAAACTATCTTCGAAACACTAAAACACGCAAAAGTGAATATAAAAATAAAAACGATCGGGTTAGAGACCTGACACTGTTATGCAATATAATTTCTGGCGATAGTGTAAAATATTCCATTTTTCAGACAAGATCAGCAATGTTGGCACAAACAAGAAATTCAGAAAATAGAAACCAATATTAGTACTTTAGAGTAAGACAAAACTATTTCGAAATTGCCCACTTTAATCTGTTTGACAGTAAATCAATTAGATCTCCGTACATTACTATCAGGAGTGTAGTATACACGCTATGACCACCTGTGCATCATCATACTGGTGCTATGACTCAAACTACGTTCTGACTGATCGCGCCTTCATCGACCAACGACTCATTCATTCACGCACATAAGAATGACGCTATCGCTTGTAAATGTCAGAATATAGTGTGTAATTTGTCTGAGTAATATGTTTCCACTACCACTGTTATTGCTTGTATGGTCTAATATTGACTGAATCCGACCAGAACCTCAACAAAAATACTATGTGTGAAAGTCTAAACTGTGCACGTGCCCTCAACTACCAGCATACATACGGAACCGTCGCATTAACCAACAACAAAATCATGATTCGGTTTCCCAAGCTAGTCTTATGCGTTATACCAAGAAACAAAACTTTGTGTCGAATGTGCCTTTACTACAAAGAAACCGCAATAGACTGAACCCAAGTCGCAGATGGATCTACAGCAGCCGCTGTCATACATACATGTCGACTATACCGGCCTCCTCAATGTTTATAGTCAGTAGGTCACTGTCGACTCAAAAGCGGACACCTGTTTCAGTAACTTAACACTAAGATAGCTTAATCCACCGGTTTACTTTTACGGTTATACTTGTTTCAAACAAAGATAAATAGATCGTTTTAGTTTATCTCGAAAAGAACGCAACTATCCGTATCCGATCCTCGTCGTATCACTCGCGTTCGAAAGATCGCCCCGTATATTCCATCAGTACATTCATTCGTATTTCACTGAAACCAGTTGTCTACCATTGTCCAAAAGCGTTTTCCTTCAGTTGTTGGACAGTATCACGCTTCCAAACACTGGAGGACAATTAACCGCCTAGGGTGGTAGTGAGCAAAATAATTCTAACTTCATCAGACCATTACAACGACGTTCAAAAAGCGCAACAGTAAGCCACATCCTACCACTCCCATCAAAACTAACAGTTCTTGCAAAATTGAAAAAAGTTAACGGTAATTGTGGAGGCGGAGCTACGTTCTACAGATAAGAAGGGACATTATCTGTTCAATCCGGGTGATAAACTTCGGTCACTTGTATACCCACTGCCTACAACCAAGACTGACTTTGATCTGTTACTGAATCCCTTCAGATGAAGACCGGCAAACAGAACTAAGCTTTTGTTAGGAGATCACCAATTTCTGAATTGTCCATACAGCTCAGACGAGGAGTGGTAGCAGTCAGTTAAAAAGAAGGTCACCACCGATGAACCGTATTTGAAATCTAGCAAACAACCTATCACCTTGGGGAGACTAAATATGTCAGACTTCAGTGATCTGAATAAAGTCAAGATGGTTGCGACGTTATTACTTCACTGACAGAAAACATTGGTAGGTGTTTTCAAAATAACTGCTTTATTCACCTTAGTAATGTTCCTCAAATGTACTTTTACTCTGTTGTGTTTTTTATTCGATTTGGGAAACTGTTCTATTCTGCCTCACCTTGTTCGGTTTTGTCCAATCTTTGTATGTTTCACACGATAATCAAGGACTGAATTCATATCAAGTCAAATTTCCCCGTTAAAAGCGATTCTTACAGGAATGGTGGCTGAGCAGGTATGAGCTTCGGCTCTTAATCTACAGCTTTGTCGGTTCAAACCTCCTTCCGCCTGGTATAAGTCCAAAAAAGACAAAGCCGGTCGCGAGGCATTCGTTCAAGAGTGAGCATTAAAAACTAGTAGGAACCAGAATATATTTAATAACACTTTATTTGTCAAGGTGGAAATTTTCGATCCAATTATCGGAGTCCGTTTTTAACCTTGGTTTGAACTCATACTACTGCAGGTAAATGTGCGAAACATGTAAAATATCTATCGTTTGATTATTAAGCATTTATGAAGTCTGTTTCGAGTAATTTATTTGTAATGAATACAATAACTTGGTTTCACGAATTTTTCGTGGTTTTCTCTTGAGAAACTAGGTTCTCACTTTCTGAAGTAAGACAACCTAAGAAAAATGTAATTTTACTATTCGAACTCCATCAGAAGTACATGACCGGTTTCGTGTTTGTCGCTACGTATTAAGAAAGCGTACTTGAACCTCAGTCGTTTATTCTACTGTAGGAAAAGTACATACTAAAGATCGTGGTTAACACACAAGTTGTAATTTATTTGTAACGTGTGCCACAGACACCAAAGATTCCATAACTTATTGCAGTGAGTAAAAGGGCTTATGGAAAGTAGGAAGAATCTCAGTCTGCCTCAAGATCTCAGATGGCAGATGCTTATTGCCACATTACCTTGTATAAGCATGATGTCAACTGGGATATCACGGCAGAATGTGTTTCTATATATTTCCCGCAAAAAACCTTATTGACAGCATTAATCTGTAAACTCCATTGAGTATGAAACAAACAATACAAATAACTCACCGATTATTTGGCAACTAACTATTTAATTCTCATTTAAGGAATATTTTTTGGCTCGAATTAGAAATGGCCAGTTGCTGTAACTCCTTCAATAGAATATATACGTACCTGTTATGCAAACATCGGGGAATGTCGCACAAGGTGTGTGCATGGAAGTGCTAGAACGAGGGATCAGGAGTATCTAAACCACATTTCCCAGCTTGAGCCACGTAGTTTGCTGAATGTTCCTGCAAATTTATGAAAAACACGCAAGTTATGCTAAGCGATTACCCAATAACGACTACTGTTGACGTTGAAAAGGAAATCTAACTAGTCAGATAATAATTTTCATCCGGTTACAATAAAACCAGGTGAAATGTTATGTCAGAAGTGCATTTATAAAAGACAGTTCAACCGCATAAAATTATCAACAACAGATCTCAAGCTTCTTATATGACCAAACAGTCACAGAAACTTAGCATAAATTGGAAACTTATAAGTCAACTTCTTGCGCAAACCGAACGTGACTTGAGAAAATAAAAAAACTGCACACAACTCCAATCGGATGGATGGATCATATCAGTTCTAAAGTTCTTGAAATTATTAAGAAAATCGGTAACTGTACAACTTTGATACTTGAAAAAACACATTTTCACATCTGTCATAAAATCCTTTTCCCATAGCTTGTAAACGGAGCACCAACCCAAGTGATCAGACCATATGATAAGTTCTGTTCAGTATGTGGATGAATTAATAAAAATTCTGAAGTGATTCCAAACGGTATATTTCGTAAGAATGGAGAAGAACATCATATAACAAGACATCTTTTCATACCGACAATGTAATAACCTTACCAAACCCCAATAATTGGAAGTGTACACTACTCGCGATTAACTGCAGTTGTCACCTTCCCATCGAATTCCTGGCCAACCCCTAGAAGAAAGAAGTATTATACTTGAGCTTCACCCCCTGTTAAAGCTTGTCAATAGTACATATATTTGTCACTGCCCGGACTAGAACGCCGGTCACGCATTTCTGAGGCAACTCTGTTGACCAAGGCGTCCATGACCCCATGGCTCCGTGACCCATATCAAGCACGACTGACTCATACGGAAGCACTCAACACATATGAGTGATGTTCAATCTATATAATAAACTAACAGCCCACGACACTCACTAGAAATTAAGGTTTCACTCCACAGGTCAATGGTTTTCTAGATTTCAACCTGAGGAGAAGTCATAATCATGGGGGCATCGATTGGAGTTAAAACGAAAGTCATGTCTCATATCGAGGCCATTTGGTAGTCTGAATATTAGGCGCGGGCGAATATGGCTGAAAACTTACCTATGACGATACAGCCGTGCCTAATGTGAAGTTGCTGGCACAGTAATGAACATGGTTTCCTAATAAAATTGTAACCGTTTTTCTAGTCTCGGCCGTGACAAGGATATGCATTACTGACGAGCCCTAACAAGAGCGAGACAGAAGTTCTTCTTTTTTAAAAGAACCCACTGAAATGCGTACGAGAATGAAACAACTGCAATAAATCATGAGCGATATTTAACCTATAATAAACCACTTCCACTTAACATTCACCAGAAATCCAAATCAGTTGGTCAAATGACCGGTAGGTTTGATTCGTAACCGATGACAAGAAATTCACATCTACGATTCGAACAGCCCCATGAGTTCATTAGAAGGAAAAAGTGGTTTTGGCGAACAGTCTGTTTTCGGTTATTCATCATCGGGCCAATTACATAACATTTGATATCATCATGGTTGTCAAGCGATTAAAATCAGATCGACAGATCGACTTACCTGCAGAAAATGACTGATATATTGAGTGATTCATCTAAATTCAGCAACCGTCTAAATGAAAAAGATAGAATCGATGCGATCGAGGAAAGCATCTCTAGAATTGTACGAAGCCTAAAACAACAGAATTTGGTAGACTCCGCGACATTTGAACGAATTCGACTAACTGGAACCAAAATACCCCGACTGTATGGTTTACCGAAAGTTCACAAAGAGGGATAGCCATTACGCCCGATTCATGATATGTGTAATTCTCCATATCATTCGATGGCACAGTGACTAACAGAGTTGCTAGAACCCGTTCGGAAGGATATCGCAGTGCATTCGCTGAAAGACACGTTTGAGTTTGTTGAGTCTATCCGGTCGCTGGATGTAGAAAACAAAAAGGTGTTTTCCCTTGATGTAAGCTCTTTGTTCACGAATATGCCACTTGTGGAAACCGTTGACTACCTCTGTGGGTATATTCGTTCCGAAGGTTTAAATGTGAGCTTACCCGAAAACACGCTCAAACAGCTGATATTAACGTGCACGCAGAATGTACAATTTCAGATTGATGGGAAAAGGTACCGTCAGAACGACGGCGTTGCGATTGGGTCAACGTTAGGCCCACTGTTGACAGATATTTTCATGACAGTGTTGGAAAGAACTACACTTCGTGGACTTATTGACCATAGCACTCTCTACAAGAGGTACGTAGACGATATCATCTGTGTAGTTGACGGGACAGTGGATCTGGATAACCTGCTTGCTGAGGCGAACACAGCACATCATAATCTCAACTTCTCACCTGAGGCCGAGAAAGATGGACGAATATGCTTCTGGGATGTGGCACTGAGTCGTCGTGTAGACGGTTCAGTTCAGAGGAGTATTCACAGGAAGGGGACATAGAACGGCCAGTATACTCATTTTCCAGTTACGTACCCCTCAAACAGAAGAGAAACCTCGACCGTAGTTTAACACACAGAGCCATGAGGATATACACTGATAACACGATTGAGGCAGAAATGGTGTTTTTACGACGGATATTCGCAGAGGTGCCTATCCTGTAAACTTCGTGGATAGACATATGGTACTGACAGAACCGAGAGTTAAGCTCCCATCTGCGGAAAAGAAGTTGGTTCACGTGATGCTAGACTAAAAGGCGAAACGTTGGCCGAACTAGCGATTCGTAGAATAAGTAACGCAATCGAAAAGGCCTACAGTGCTGCACAACTACGAATCTTGTTCAGATCCGACCCGGTTGTCCACGTACAGCTCAAAAATACGTTGCCTAAATGTGTGACCTCATTTTGTGTTTACTCTTTCACATGCTCTTGTGGAGCAGGTTACGTCGGTCGCACAACCAGGCGCCTTTCTCATAGGATACGTGAACACCACCCCGCATTGCTGACTAAAGGCGAGGTGAAGTACATTCCGAGTGCAATTCTGGCTCACCTTGTTGACTCAGGACACCAAGTCACACCGAAGGTGGCTTTCCAGCACATTTACCGCTTGCCCAGTCGTCAATCCGGAGGAGTCAGATTTCGTATTCTGGCCACCGCGGAAGCGATCGGAATTCGGTTGCGTAACCCACAGTTGTGCGCTCAGAAGAAATTTGTGCAGGCCCTACGGTTACCATGGCCTCCCGTGACTGACTCGACACCCCCCGTGGTCAATTTTACCACCTAACTGCCCTCCAATTCACAATCTCGTGACGTTATTATGTGACTAATTGCTTTTGATTTTGATCGCTTGACAACCCTGATGATATCAAATGTTATGTAATTGACCCGATGATGAATAACCAAAAACAGACTGTTCGCCAAAACACCTTTATACTTTTAAATTCACTTCTAGCGTTGATTAAATCGATCAACGACTGAACGGTTGTGATCCGATTTCACAGAATTACCGGACAAGTGAGGTTACTATGACTGCTCAACACAAGCCGGCAATGTGACGCTATTATGCGTTATTGTTTAGAGAATAGTAGCCCATCCGCCTGCATCTTCTGGTTGACCAAACATGTTACCGAAAGTCACACATTGTCTAAGGGATGGTTTAGATCAAGCCATTCCAGCTCGCATCACCACCAACCGAGTTAATGAGTTATCACGTGACCTGAACGGTCATGGCCAATTAACGTCACATATGGACCAGTCCTTTGATTTTCTGATGTATTCGGCTACCGATGTCTGTCAACGGATTTCCGTTTCTTGCCCCGAACTTACGGACGCGTG
>JTDE01000021.1:494722-550609 GCA_014338405.1 Paragonimus skrjabini miyazakii
TCATTGTTGCAGATTAACAGTGTAGCACATTCTTTATTAAACCCTGAGAAAAGAACACGAACCCTGTTCTAACTGGTTCACTAGTGCATGAAAATGATAAATTGGGCAATACTATTGGAAAACGGTGCCACAGACGCCCTTTAGCCGTTTAGAACCCATCAAGTAAGCAGTCGGTCACGTGGACTGATCCAAGTAGATTAGAAGCAACGTAGTTAGAGGATAGCCATAAACAATTTTTTTATGCGGATCCAAGCGGGGGGTGGTACGGATTTTATGAAAGAATAAACACAATAGTAGAGAATGCGCTCTTCTAAAAAAATATGTGCCGCGTCAGATAGACTGCAAAATCTATCCAAGAGGTCAGGGTGCTAAAACCTCATACAAAACTCATCGATTTTTAATTGGACTTGCGAGATACACCTGTATATTTGGGGATGATCGACTACTGTCGTCTTCATCTGCCTCCTTGAATAACCAAGGTGAAATCCAGTATTTTGTGCAGTTCATTCTTCCTTTCAACTTCACGCTCTCCTGCAATCATCTTTGTTCTTGGTCCCACTCATCAGGTTAAAATAGTCTGAGTGAGTTTCGAACCGACGGTCATCATGTTCATTAAAAACAATTCAACTACTGGACCGCCTGTCCGGCTGGTTGAGTGGGCACAGCCCATGTGAAAAAAGGAAAGCTTTGTCATATGGCATAATTTGCTACAATGACATCATTCAACCAACTGAAGATGTCAAGTACGTCACCACAAATGAAGCCCAGCCTTTATTCCCGGAATCTCAAAACTGTGGGGCAATGGGACTGGAAGTCTGAATTAATCGACGGGCACAAACCTTGGAGGTTGTGAATTAGCTGTTGGCCTCGTTGTTTGATAAGGTGACTGGACAGTTTAAACGGAATCAGGTAGCCAATCCACATCACCATCGGCATTATTGATCACTGGATAGATGATCCATCCGGTCGGATAGACGACCTATCCTTTCCCCCTTGAAATTTCACCTACCAAGTCATTTGTGCCACACATTGCCTTGCTTCCTAATGCTACAAACAGCAAGGTGACAACTGTGCGATCGAGTATATCCTTCAACCAGCAGTCAACTTTCTTCCTTTTTATTTAGGGTTTCCGTCCCAACACATGCGTGATGCTGACTGATGTTGAATACCAGTTCTCAACCCGAATTCGATTCCGCTTTGATTTGGCAGGCCTGAAGTTGGTCCCACAATTACTGTAACCTGGTTCAGGTCTTTTTGGTAATACTCAAATGGGAAATATGCTAAGTTGAACTTGACTGCAAGCAACTGGATGAATGAGGGGTTGGCAGCGCACGTAGCGATCTCACACTTCGTTTTCTCAAGTGCCCATGACTTTGACTCCTAATAGGGGTCAGAACTACGTTAAACGGTGAAAGAAGTTTAATATGTTACCACTTATTTATAGGTCACTCCAAAAGATACCAGCAGTTTCATAGCTGGCCTATTTTCTAATTATCTAAATAGTTCCTACGTGTTACGCGAGACATAAGTTTGTTGAATATGTTAGTGCCAAGAAATGACTGATTACTTTCGTTCGGTACGTATAGTAATGGAGACACAATATAGAAAATGGACAGTTCACCAAAAACTAATTTTATCTATCAGTAATTACTTCATGACCTAGATCACCCTCAGGCAAATGATTTCCGTAACGCATCAAGTTTCCACGTTTTGCAGCTAACATCATTAAATAAACGAATACCAACCAATAAATTTAAAACGAAGGTATTAAATGAGCACTTTTAAGGGTCTGTTGTTCTAACTTACATCCCCATTTGCGAATGGAAAACAATCCACGGAAAAAATTTCCTTTAAAGTGGTTAACTAAAATTACTAATATTAATTTACATGATACTTCGAGGATGGGAACACTCAAAGGAAGAGAAAGGACGAAAAAAATCTGGTGGATAGTCAGTAAACGGTGTTGTAGTTTGTGTACATTTGGACGCAGTATCATCAAAATACTAATGAGGAATTCATCGAAAGCCTGTGTATATCAGAAAAACCTTTGATTAGACTAACTGTTTTCTCAAAAAAATCATCAATGTTCGGATGATTTTTCCCTGGATGCATTGTTAAGAAAACTGGGTTGACGTGCTTACTTTCAGAAACACATTATCAAGCCTGTCTAAAACAAGGGGGTCAGTCAATTGCCCCTATTTATCAATCTACAAGGAGCCGTCCGAAATGTCGTCGCAATTAATTCCCCGATTGACACCTACGAGCAGCATGTGATTGCTTTTCTCGAAAGTTGACATGATTCGTTTCTGTTGCGAGTTATGTTCACAGGGTAAAACTGAGATGTAAACATGGTGGGCCGATAATTAAGCCACAGTCGAGTTCGTCACCACTCTTGTTGTTTTGGAAGTATCAACTGATCTCAGACTGTTTTTAATGTACTAACGAATAACGACATGAGTAAGATGAATAACGAGGCACTATAATTTATGAGTGCGGACTCAAGTGTACTACGTTCAGTGGTCATGTTAGTATGTCGCCCAAGGGATGGATATTGCTTCTGAGACTGAATGACCAGCATGGAACAGTACGTCGAATCAGCCGTCCCCTTTTTTAGATTTCCAAGTCAACTAGGCAAGCCGAAATGTCCCAGTTGTCTTCAAACAGACAATTGTTCTCAATTCATTTCGTCAGTAACTAACGTTGACTGAACGCCAACAAGAACCCATTATGCATCCCAGTGTAATTCTTCACATCGACCATAAGTCACCCACAATGAGAGACAAGGTGTATCGTCGTCCGGTTTATTTCAAAACTACCACGTCATTCGGAACAATAAGTAGTTTGCGTTAATCAGCTCCCAGAAACCCAAAAATTCTTTAATGTTTACGGAAAATTGAAATATCGCAGAACAAGTTAATAATTTTTATGATATCAACTTTCAACTAGTGATCGGTTATAGAATGGAGTTAGAACAGTTACTTAATCTTTTTTGAGGCTATCGGGCAATCTTAGCATTGCGTGAAATCGAATATAGCTGAACATTTGTGTAGGATAACTCAGTCTTGTCTGAAGGAACACCAAAGACTCAGTAGTCTAAAGGGTTGCCTCAGAATTCGGTAGCCATAGTTCAACTATCTGCAGTGACAAATATAGTTAGTATCGACTAAATTTAGGTGTGGTAATTTCCCACGAAAATAGCAGGCTGTAAATTCTGAATGCGAAGGCGACGGTCAAAGTTTAATAAGGTTCATTTATTGGCAGCAGATGGTGAAGTAGTCTGCACAATTATGAATGGAATTGACGCCTTGACACAGTTACGTAACAATCATAAGACAATCAACTCGTTGGCAGTTACGTAAACCGTGGAATGAGTGGAGGACCATGATGAACACAAAGCCTAAATTCAGCGCTTCTGGAGGTGCAAGGGTGGGTTATAGAGATGAATTCTCACCGCCTCGAATGTGGCCCAACTTCGACATCTCACAGCTTTATCCGACTGTTCTCAACTTTGTGAATCAAATGAAGCGAATTGGTTCATTTAACAGCACAACTGAAGTGAATAATTGATAACTGGATTGAGAATAACACAACGTTATGAGCAAGTTGAAATACTCTACTTTTCAACCACCTCGTGTGGCCTTCTTCGGGAGTGTTGTAATCGAAATCACACTAACAAAGGAACAGAGATCACGTGGGGTTTGCCATGGTTAGGTCAATCTGCGCTGAATCTGAAGTGGTTGGTCGGATCGTTTACCCATTAGGCGAGGGTAAGATTGCTGTAGATAAGATTCGTCCGTGTCTGGTGTTGTTTATCTATCCATGCCACACTGCAGACAGGGGTTTGCTATCATTGCAATTAGCACAAGCGTGTTGTGTGTAAATGGTGAGGCTATTTGGTGTTCACTTATCTTAAGTAAGGTTTTACAACAACGTGCTGATATGGGTAAAAAAACGGTAGATAGCCGTATTTTCTGATTTTCAAAACTGTTGAAATTTTTCTTCTTTAATGGTTCGTTTTGTTTTTTTACTTCCGTTTTAGTCACTTTTCTCATACATTTCTGCTGAACTATCTACCCGATATTTTTGTGGTACAAAACTAAGCTATGTATATAAGCTGATGTAATTTCTAGCAACTTTCCGTGTCTGTCGTGATAATCGTTCTCTGTCTCATATAACATAGAGCAAGACCATACCTGCGAACGAGCAGCTGGTGGTCATCTGGCAATTCCATCCCACTGGGAACAAACAAGAGAACCTGGGGCGGGGAAGAAAGCGATAACTAAAAATCAAACTCGAATTTGAGATATTTTGATTTGTCAAACTGAACCAAATAATGCTCTCAAGTTAAATCACCTTAAACTGGTCGAGGTGTTCAATCCTGATAAATATCTCTCCAAAAATGGCCGTTCATTTTGATTCGTATAAACGCTAACAAGTTAACTGTATGTTAGTTCTCATAGCTTTGTATACTCTGTGACTGATAACTGTATGCAAAAGTAAAGAATGTGAGATTGCTTCACCGTCTTCTAACTATTCCGGAAGTTTACTGATCCAAAGTATACTGTCTCACAAGGACAGGTATTTTTAACAACGTTGCACTACTGTTGTTGCCGACAAATCAAGCAATGCTCAAGACCAAGAAATACTGCACAAACTTTTCGTTGCTCGAACTGTGTTGGCAGCAGCGCATACCATTAGGAATTCTTTAGATTCGTTATTGCCACTATCAAAGATTACAATAGGGGCGTTGTTTGTCACTCACAAATATCAAGAACCATGTCTTATTTAGCACAACTTTTCTATGAACACTCAGATCTTCAACAACCTTCCTAGATAGTTGAAATCCGTAAATGGTTATATTTATCTTGTTACGAAAGTGCGTTCTCAGTCGAATCCGGGTGACTAAAGTTTAGATGTTCTGAAGCGAGCAAAAGAAAATGTGAACAAATAAACTAATAGAAATATAAAACGGCTTACGGATCATGGTAGACATGGCCACCAGAATTAAATTGATATGGTTTAAATAGTAATCGTACAGACACATCAGAATTCACGGAATAGACTCCAATCTGATACATGCTTCATGAGGTAGTTCTGAATGACCAAAACGATATTGCCACGTAAATAGAAGATTTTTATCATTACGAATAATCGATAGATATTTTATATTTGCTGAATATCAACAGGGCGTTCACATCCATATAAGATTTCTCAATGCAGTTGCTTTAAGGAGTCAGATAGTTTCATCCGATATATATCCTGTTCTCTATCATTTAGTGACGATGAAATCACTTGCAGCTAAAGCCTTGGTCAAGCTGATAACCGGAGTAACGTAAGGTTTTTAGTTGGTCGCCCGCCGATTATTATACGGACACTAGTTCACACTATCAAAATCTCCTAGTAACTTCAGTGGTTTGCAGACTCAGCCGTTCCCTACTTACTGGCATATCTTAATAACAGGCTTCCATGGTCGTAATCTAACGCAACAGCACTTCATGAGCCCGAGGAAAATTGCTAGCTTCTCTCCCACCGATAATTTACAAAAGAGTCATCCTCATGGTTTGCTCTTTACTTTCTCAATGGCTTGTAACATAAAGTTCGCTGCTTTAAATTGAATTGATTAACAGTCGAGAGCTTCTTAAGAATAACGTGAGTTTCATTTAAACAACCGATTTTCATATTTCTATCTAGGAGTTATTTTTGTTTCTATTTCCTTTTAACTCATCTAAACCATAGTATTACAATATAAAAGGATATCTTCGAAAATATTCAGGGTTAAATATAAAGCATATGAGAAAATTCCCGAAACACTAGAATAGTCATATAGACAGGATGGAGATGAAATCATCAACATAAAGTAACACATGTTCAAAAGCATAAGATATTCGTCAACATACATTAAAAATCTGGATAAGAAATATTAAATTCTTTATAAGACCTCGCTGAAACCGCAGGATTAAAGAAGTAACGATATATACATAGCTGCTCTCTTAGGAGTTGTTTTTCCAACATTTTCTCGCAAAAAGCTTAAATGCGCTAAACTATGTCTATTCTCTGCACGTGTGTACTAATCTATTCGTGTCTCAATTTGGTCATTCAAAACTAGTCGATCTGTTTGATTACACTGAATTTGATGCCGGTACTATGAGTAAAATGGTCTACCTTTATTTATATCTCAAGCGAACAACACCTGTACCACTGTTCTTGGCAGTAGATATTTCGTGCAATATTAGGTATTGGTATTAAGCAGGCTGATTTTCGATTTTGGAGTGACTCAAGCCCGTTATCCGACAAGACAATTCAGCGGAATCCGGTCGGATAAAAAATATTCCCGCCATCAGTGTACACCAAGCAAACGCACGGGTTTGCGCTCGTTAACAAATTCTGTTCTCTCCCACTCAGGGCTGCTTCTGAAACCGATATCTAACCATGCTGAAATGGAACATTTTAAAACTGAATATATATAACACCTTAAAATGACATTAATAGAAAGTTGCACTCAAGACCCCAACTCACGTAACATCTTTCACTAATCTGTTTATTGTGAACTAGGAACTGTAGCATGGATAGTTCAGCAAACACTTTTATACTTTCAATCCATAATGCACGTTGATGGGTTTTAGCATTCGTTTTTATGCTGAAACTTGTGTGAAAATCCAATGTTTCATAGTATTATCAAAAATTTTCGAATAGTGGGTAACTTGTGCTTCACACATTAGCAATTCTTTGAAAATCTTTGTGTAGTTTTATAATTATTAGTATCGTATATCATTAGCAAATTGATCCATTGGTCAGCAGTATCGAAGTGGTTCAATTTGAACTGAAGTTTCTTAAAACTTATGGGATATATGATTATGAGAAGACACGCTTAGCAAACAAGCGTGTTCTTGTTGCTTCGTCGCCAATCTAAATAGAATACATTTATGTGGGTTCAGCAGGAATTCTATATAGTATATTAGTAGAATAATTAACTGAAATGCTGCTATTTTATGTTGATCACATATATAAAACCCCGATGACTTTCGATGGAGTAGTCAGTTAGAAGGTGAACTACTTACAGTTATACTGTGCACCTGACTATTTTTACTGTTTAACAGAAATATTCACATTGATCATGATAGCAGGGAATAGGGGGAAGGTCACATTAGTCTACAGCAAAAAAGCTCGTTTTGTGATATTTGTCTTCCAGCATAGAAATATCAGTATCTTAGAAGTCGTTGCTGAAACCAATCTTCCATGCTAGAACAAAGGAGTGATACAACTTAAACTGAGGCTGACATGTGCTCGAGTCTAGTCAGACTTGAAGGAAACGAACGAAAATGTAGAGTGATTAGTTGGAACTACTGCCGGGCAAGCGATTACACACAAGAATTTATTGGTCTCTACAGAATGGTAGTGAGGGCCTAAGTGAGCTCGCATTTTTTAAGGTGGTCTTTATGCACTGAACGCTTAGACTCACGAATCCAGCCAGTTAACGGTGCGTGTATGTTTTACAGGTGTATTACGTGACGCAAAAAGTCATCTTGTCAATCGTATCATCTATTGACTAATTGGTACAATCATTAGTTCCAGACATCTCCAGCCGTCGCTTAGTTACTTACTATACTACTAACCGTAGCAACACACCAGTTGCTTCCGAGAGAAGGCAAAACGATTTTCTTCACAGTTTCACCATCTGATTATCAAGGCCGGCAGCTTTAATATCAGTATTTATTTCCATTTTCTGTCTGACAATGGAAGGTGAAAAAGTTTTTAATTGTTACCGAGTTCAAATGTAAAATTTCCAAGCTGTTGACCCCGCTTTGTAGCTCAGCTGGTAGAGCGCTCGCCACTTTGAGGCATGCTGTTTTTGTTCCTGGTTCGAATCCAACCGAAGCCTTGACTTTTTACAATAGAGTCTCATCTAAATTCATAAATCTGTCAAACTACTCATTAGTAATACAATTTCTATGCTCAACAGTAGCGTTGGTGTATTCCAGCGTGAACTGTTGGAGAAATCCTGTAGGGGCAGTCGATCCCTTGGATTATTTGGTGGATTCCATATGAGGCAGTGGGACGGGTGGGTAACAGAGTCCAAATGTGACATTTCCGAGCTCCTGGCGTGGCTTTGTAGCTCAGCTGATAGAGCGCTTGCCGTTTTGGGATATGCTGTCTCTGTTGCTGGTTCGAATCCAGTCAAAGACTTGACTTTTCACAATTGGGTCTCATCTAAAATTGTGTTCCTATTGGAAACGCCAAAATTAACTGCATGCATTTTTAACGCGTCGGTTAGTAATGGAATGACAATGAATTTTCACTATCTATAACGACTAAATATGATCACTGTCGTCCACCCTCATATGAACCCGTGATAGAAATATCTTCAGTATCCATTCATCCATCACGATTTACAAGTTTCCGACGACTAGGGTTCTCCTAGACCAAACGTTTTTGTTGTCAAATCACAAAGTTCATTTACTCGGGCAAAATTTGTGTAGCATATTGGGTCTTGGCAATCTTTAGCAATGATTGCTTTCAGTTTCACGCGTAATGACCACTTTAAATCAAAAGATCGCATCATTTGACGGTCTTGGATATTTGGATTGTTATGCATGGAAACTAAAGCTGTACGCATACACTTTTCTTTTACCCCTTGCATTATCAATGACTACGAATTCACGAATGATGCTGTTGTCAACATATCAGTAAACAAGCAGTGACTGAGTAGTTAACCCAATGAGTTATTCAATCGTTCACTCCAATGATTGCCTCTAGGTCTAAGTAAAGGAAGGGCCGTAATCAACTCTTAATGTGTTGAATACGTACGCGTAACACCAAACTCACAATTCACTTCAACTGATTCACATTTTAGTCCAGTGTAACTTTTGTTCTTTACCACTACCTCACATCATTTGAAAATGTGTCGTATGTTTCCTGCAAGACATATGTTGTTTCATCAATTGATCTGGTCAATAACACAAGTACTAAGCTCAGATGATTTCCAGGTTGACTGAAGGTCAGCACTTTTATTTCACTGACAGCCATTCAACAATTCATACAGTTTTCAAATGCGCTGACATAAACAGTCCGAACGCTGGTGGCATTGACGTGACAATAAATGTATGTCCTATTTTGAATGGTGACCCAGTTGATGCCCACTACCTTACAAACGCAAAATTATCATATAGATTGAACATCACCCACAATTGATCGCAGCTGTCGCATTCCCATAGACTTTCTAGTCGGCCCCTTTCGAAAAGAAGCACTAGACTCGAGTTTCGCTCTCACTAGAGCTCGTCAGTAGTGCATATCATCGCCACTACCGGGACTTGAACCACGGACATTCTGTTCATGAGGCAACCGTGTTTACCACTGTGCCATTGACCTCACGTTAGGCGATTAATTGTGGGTGATGTTCAATCTATATGAAAATCAAAATCCCCTACTACTCATCAGTAAACGCAAAATTATAAGGGATTGTGAGTTATGCTCAGCTTATCCGATCATCTCGAAATATGATCCAGCAAATTTCCTGTCATATTCAACGAGCGATCTACAATTGGGACTTTTCAATAAGCAGAAAGCTCAGGTATCATTGAAATTGGTGAACGTTTCCCGTTGTCTCTGTTAGGCTGTGGGATATTTGATTATAACGACTTCAGTATCAGTCGCAAGTGATTCGAGGTTTTTGTGTTCACACAAGCTTTTTTAGCCAGCCCCTTAAAACATAATTTTCCCACGGGAATGTCGTCAGATTGTGAATTCCGATGGCACGTACTATTGGTGATTTCTAACAAAGCAAAACTTGAGTCAACAAATTAGTTGATGAGACCCATGCGAATGAAAAACTTCGGCCAGTCGTGCGTGGCGGTCAGTTCGATTCAGTCAACGCCCCTGTTATTCGCCCGTTTTTTAGAATGTATTGATTAGCAGGTCAATAGAGAAAGGGTAACAGTGCAATTCCGCAGCGGTCTTCGTGTTGTCAGTGTACAGCAGTTGAAAAATTGACTCCTTTGAGTTAAACACCTGTACTTTGTGCGTGCCTTGTTTTCCATCCTTAACATTGAGGTTACCGCTTGATATAGTCTTTCTGCAACCATGCATGGTAAAAGACGTGTCACCAAGCGCTTTTAGGCCACCAACCAGACTTGCATCGTTTTTAATCAATACCACTTGCATATTGGTGCATTCTAAGTTCAGCTACGTTATGGTTGGTCGCCGGTCCGTGAGTTGGAGCAAATAACAATGCTAAGTAGACTGACAACTCGCGTCTGCTTGAGCTCGCTCGCAAAGCTCTGTTCAGCCGACACGGCGCAGTCGTTCGTCTACACAGCCCAACAAAGTATGTTGCCATAAATGGGGCCAGCAGTCACCGATCACGAGCTTCGACCACACGCCTACTCGCATGGCTTTTCTGTTTCAATGACTCAGCGGTCAACAGGTTATTTGCATCACGCTGTAGAATGGGGTGGATTGTAGCGTGTGTTTCTATGCACCAGGAGTCACCGATATGCGAAAAGTTTTATGCGTATTCCGGTCGTTCAAACCACCAGATGAGGTGGGTTGTAGGTGTCCACTAACAGTTCAAATTGGCATGACTGTTGGTATGCTAAAAATAATTGAAAATCCCCGCAGAAATCATTGCGAACAATTTTGTTTTCAGCGAACAGAACTGTTTTCGATAAACTCTCATCTTAGGCCGGTACAATTATATATCAAATCAAGAAACTAAGGAAAATTATTGATAAAAAATAGTACGAGGGTAAAGCGATTGGGTAAAACACAAACACGACTTCGTTGTGGTTATGGTCACAAAGCAGGTGGGTTTTGGGAAGTCAGTGTTAATTGGGGTGAGTTGGGGGACGGGATCAAATTGTCGCGTGGGTTGACTGCAGGTGTTTAGCCACGGTAATCCCAGGGTGTGAACGAACTGTTTTTAGACACACATATCCGGCTGTCTGATGAAACGAAATTTCGGAAAGAGAAATCCGGGAAAGACAAGACAGTGGCAATCGAGAAGGGATTCTGTAGGATTCTACGACGGTTGAAACAGGCTGACACCATTAGTGCGCATGTATTCGAGCCCATCCGTCCAACAGGAACCCGCACCCCACTGCTGTACGGACTGCCAAAGATACACAAAGATGGAGAACCGCTTAGACCGATACTCGACTTGTGTAATTCGCCCTATCATGCTGTTGCGCAATGGCTCGTGGTGATCCTGGAGCCGGACAAGAGAGAAGTTACAAAATACAGCTTGAGCGACACATTTGAATTCGTAGATTCTATTTCTGAGCTCAATGTGTCAAACAAGAAAATGCTATCCTTAGACGTTTCGTCCCTATTTACCAAAGTCCCCCTGGTCGAAACAATACACTTCTTGTGTGATTATATCGAAAGCTGCCGGAATAACGTCGGCCTACCTGTTTCTGAGCTGAAGAAGTTATTAATGTTATGTACTAGTAACATTCAGTTCCAATTTAATGGTGAGCTTTATCGCCAGATTGATGGCGTAACTATGGGCTCACCGTTAGGCCCGGTACTGGCGGATATTTTCATGAGCATGTTTGAGAGCAACGAGCTGGACGAAATGATTAGAACAACCAGTAATTATCGACGATATGTAGATGATTTTTTTTGCGTAGTGGACAGGACGGAAGATTTACAGAAGTTGTTGACCGTTTTTAACAAGGCGCTTAAGAACCTCGTGTTCACGTTGGAACAAGAAAATGATGACCAGATGCCATTTCTAGACGTAGCACTAACACGCAGATCAGATGGATCGCTACAGCGAAGTGTATATGAAAGGAAAACCTGGAGTGGGCAATATCTACACTTCCACAGCTACGTACCGATTGGTCTGAAACGGGGTCTTGTACGTTGCTTGACAGATAGAGCAAAAAGAATCAGTACGGAAGATACGATAGAATTGGAGTTAAGCATGCTACAATATCTCCTTTCTGGTAACGCCTATCCTGAGAAATTTATTATCAAAAACATGCAAGAGAGATCTACGCAAGCTCCAGTATACACAGCTGATAAGAAAAAGATCTATGTTACTTTGCCGTTCAAAGGGGACGCGGCAGCCGAGCTGATAACGTGCCAACTAACTGACACGATCGGTAGTACCTATTATGCTGCAAGTCCTATCGTAATGTTCCACTCAAAACGGACGGTGCCACTTAATCTGAAAGATAATATTCCTAACAATGTTGCCTCATTTTTGATCTATTCATTTGCCTGTTCCTGTGGTTCAGTATATACTGGTCGCACCACTAGGCGTTTATCAGAAAGAATTCGTGAACACTGCCCGGCGTGGCTTCGCCCCGGAACAACAAAGAACATTAACACATCCATTCTGGCCCACCTAGTTGACTGTGACCGACACACAGACACAGGTAAAGCGTTTCGCATCGTCTACCGTGCCCCGGCCGCCGCATCACGAAAGATCAAGTGGCGCATCCTGTCTGTAGTCGAGGCGGTCGCAATCCGATTATGTCAGCCGGATTTGTGTGTCTAAAAACAGTTCGTTCACACCCTGGGATTACCGTGGCTAAACACCTGCAGTCAACCCACGCGACAATTTGATCCCGTCCCTCAACTCACCCCAATTAGCACTGACTTCCTAAAACCCACCTGCTTTGTGACCATAACCACAACGAAGTCGTGTTTGTGTTTTACCCAATCGCTTTACCCTCGTACTATTTTTTATCAATAATTTTCCTTAGTTTCTTGATTTGATATATAATTGTACCGGCCTAAGATGAGAGTTTATCGAAAACAGTTCTGTCCGCTGAAACTAAAATTGTTCTCAATGACTGTTTGTGTTTCAAACCTTTCCCCAAGCAAGCGGTGCAATTCCAATTTATCTCGTTCCCTAAATTGGTTCAGCAACAAAAACAGCGGCGAAAGAGAAAGACATTTTGTTTTGCCCCGAAATCACCGTCATCAACGATGTGAACAATAACGATAAGAAGTGTGACGTTATAACCTCATATAACTTGTTGACGGTCGTACACACATCACAAAAAAACAAATATTAATTAGCATGACTTCGTATCAAAGTACACCATTCACAAGTCTTCTGTTTTACACCGCATATAAAAAGTGGTGTAAGCTTGATTATACAGCAAAGATAATAATGTGTTATGCAAATCGCTAAACAGATTAGTCGGTTAGCAAATTCCATAAGCAGTTCGTTACAATGGAATGACCACCAGAGTGAAGTGTGTGTTTCAGATGTCTACAACAAAGCAGCTGTCTACTATATACTGCAACAGTGGCCCAAGAAAACAATCCGTGTGCAGAACATCAGATGTGAGAGCCGAAGTTTGTTTAATACGGGCGTGTTTTCTTGCTTTAAGGTATCCCAGTTGATACGAACATATTCCCACAAATCAACACTACAGATATCTAGCTTAAAAATCAGAACGGTAGAGACGTGCTTGTTTACACTCCTCTTTTCTGGGTGTTTTTGGTTGATTACAAATATATTATAAGAGTCGTTTTCTATAATTTTTTGTATAAAGCCTAAAACCCTCATGAAAAAATTGCGTCTAATAAAATGAGCTTAACAGAAAAAAACGAGATGATTGATATCAGTGGACACTGCAAAACATGGGTATTCATAAAAGCATTAAAATGACGGAAAGCTTATTAATGTGTCTCGGTTGTGACGAGACATAAATGCTTCATCTTGGAAACGGATGGGTCCGTAAAAAGGAAACTCATACAGACACTTAATAAACTCAGACCAGCTTACCGTCAATCGAACTCTGTCCGGACAAAGGTGTGTTTTTGAAAGGAAGCACTAAAGGAGCTCAATAAAACTTTTATGGGAAAACAACGTTAATCAATTGTGAGTGATGTCCGATTTGAATCAACAAAAATCTCATGCCGCTTCAAAATGTATGTTGTCTGAGTGCGCTTTAATACCCATCAAGGCTTGTACTCAGTTTGATCAAAACGTTAATCGACTACCATCTCTCCATGGGTAAATTTCTTTCCGTAGTCTGTTGAGCATGCTTGATTTATAGTTTTGTTCTTACTCCACAATGCTTCATAACTTTCTTCTGGTGTTCAGTTATAACTGGAATATCATTCCACACAAATATTCCACTTGATAATTGACAGAATATCTATGTAGATAATGAGAAACCATGTGAGTTACCACTTTGTTCAGTGACACTGTTAATGTATGACAGTGTGAAACTACTTGAATGTTTTGTAAGTGTCTAAACACCTACTTCTTGTCCTCACAATTATCGTCTGATCTCACTTCAAATTACGATGTTAAATTAGGTTGTCAAAACATCCAGATCATATAGCATGAAATTACACAAGTAGTGTCACCTGGTACAATGACAACACGTCTGCAAGCTAAACAGTCAGAAGGTAGCCAGATATTAACAACTTGCAAGTTTTGATAAACAGATATTTTCGACAAGCATGAATCTTATCCACGACTGGACAATGAACTCCGGTCTGAGTCTTCATGAGTTGGCCGTGTTGATCATTGTACGATATCAGGCACCACCAGCTTATCCTAACTAAATGCTCAACCACATTTACTTGTCAGTGATAATCAAGTCGTCCAATCGTCCCGAAAGGAGATTTGGTTACTGCAAGCTGTGTACGATCAATAACCCAACGATGAGGACTTCTCGATTGAATGGAAGTCACCGATACTAGTACAACGTCAGAGAGCTATTTTGAATACCGACGATAACCGACTATTTGGTCCGATGGAATAAGCTGATGATAGGAGAATGTTTAAATATTATAGTGGTTCAAAATTCATAGCATTCCGTTCTCTCAATAGTGGACGTTTTATTACGTAACATTTTAAAGATGAAACGCAAGGAAACCGCAGATTCTCATGATCATCGCCCTGTGAGTTAACACTTGCACAGTTAAAACCTCCTACACATTCGCCGAAACTAGTGGTTTTAGTGAACAACAAGTGTCGTTCTATTAAACTCAGAGTAACATCACAATTCAGCTTCAAAATTATCGGAATGGTTTCCGACATTAATGGAGAAAAATGTTTATACTTTACGTCTGCTTGTTTTCTTCGAAAGTGAAGTTCGTTTTCTGTTTCTACATGAGTCTTGGTGAAATAATCTTGATGAGAGACAAAGAATGCGTTGTCATAGAATCCAAAACCATTATGCTACAGATTAGAAACGTAAATAACTTCTGACTTTGTTCGATAAAACAGTGAGAACATGCAACTCATAGAATGTTTTCCAGAGTAACATTTCGTTCACTCTGATCATACATGGACATGTGGCTGATTTTGAACGAGTCGAACGTTCACGGGGCAAAAGTCATAGCTTGAGGAATTTCGTATCTTCTTAGTGAATTCTCGCCAGGTTCATTTACTCTGCTTTAACGAAAATGTACTCTGTAATTGAACCGGAAATTGCTACCGGTCTGACGAAACGTCACGTTGGCCGTTCACATGGTGAGCTGTAATCATTAAAAAAAGAGGTTGGACTAACCAATTCAGATGCAACATAGGTTGACCTAACCATGGAAAACCTCACGTGACTTCCGTTCTTTTGTTAATGTGATTTCGATTACGACACTCTTGAGGAAGGCCTTTGAAGTGGGTGGGACGTACAGTATTACAACTTGCTCGTGACTGCTTGTTATTCTCAGTCAATTTGCCTATAAAATGTTAAACACGATGCCCAAACTGTTTGACTTCATTCGTACTAATTTAGTGCGGATGTCTTGCAGCAGAAACAAGTTTTTGTGGTATTTTTCTCTTCGCAGAATCCAACCAGTTAAACCGAAATTCGTGATCACTGCATAAGAAGCAACACTTTGTCTCGAGTTTCATGTTCATGTTTATGACTGTATAATACTTAGGTAAATATACCATGGTGTGATTCTCCGTGGTTTGATTTTCCCAAAACTGTCAGTTATTACAAGTGGTAACTAATCAGACATTATGCTATGTTGATCGTGGAATATCAAGTTAGTGAATGCTCCGCTCTTGGGTGTAAAGGTAGGTTTGTTTTTTTTAAAACGAGCGTTATAGATTCTAACAGCATAATCTTCGTCGCACATCACGATGTTTCAATCAAGGACGGTGAAAAAAATGAAAAAGGATTGAACCCTAAAACGAACGAGACAGGCGTGTCTCACAATAAACTTTTCCCTACTGAACTCTGTAATTTTTTTCAATAGTCCTATGATTAAACTGTACGGTTATTCTAAACATTATTGAGATAACATCTAGTGTAATGGAATCCGAATGAAATGAAATGACATTTTTCCGAAGATCCTAAGTGTGACATTCGCAATGACACTGAACTATTTTGAAAATTGAACGTAAAATAGAGTTAGAGCAATGAACCTATGAAGGCTGGTAAGGGTTTTACTCTATAAATGTGATTTCACTATGCTGTTTAAAATTGGGATATGTAACTCGGTGACCGGTAGACAGTTAGATGATGGGAAACAGACACAATTTTGCTTTCATGCATCATTTATTCCAAACCGTTCCATTCTTAATGAATAAGTCTTGACACTGAAGAAGTAGTCATAATTTACGAATGCTGTATATACATATTTTGAGGTGGCTATTATTATTATTAACGGGGAATCTGTCTCATAGGTGAAATCCCTCTCTGCCTCTTGTTTAAGGCAGCATATTCTGTTCATAAGTTTCATATCAGTCAGAGTTGGTGTGATCTCATTACAGAAGTTTAGATGGTATGCCCCTCAACACACAATTTTGATAATTCTAAAAGCTGAAAAGATCAATTCTCCATCGACAAGAGTTGGTTTAATCTTACTAACCCCAGTGTGACACCAGAAATCAATGGATGTCCGTCAAGACACGTCATTCTACGCTGCAGTGATGATGTAATAGTAAGCTTCAGATCAACCATAAATATTATGCCGGCAACATACGCGGTTGAGTGGCTTTCTTTCAATCACGTCCTATAATTTTAAAATACTAACTTGATGACACCACTGCAAAGTAGACAGTGCTTTGTGAAACCAAAGTTTCATAAAACATTTCAAGCCTTGTACATAAGATGACTGTATAGCATAGTTATAAATAGCATGCAGAACTTGCGATTTGTGTGAACTCATTTTCGAGTCAACATAACACACCTAAGTTTGAAACAGTTAACTCCCCACCTAAACCTTACTCTTAATGAGGTAAATTACAGGAATACGTCTTGTGACTTCGAAGCGTCTTGCCTTCAGTAGCAAACGGCTTGATCATTTCATAACCAGTCATATTGCAACACAGTCTAATTCGCATTAGATCGGTGTATGCTGTCACAGTGATCAATGATTGTTGGCTTAGTTTCTGTTTATCGAGTAGACGCTACTTTCTGAACGACAGTAATCAATGCACCAAAAATGCAACAAATCTTTTCACCATATCGTTCATTTTATTGTTCAAGCCAGCTGAAGCTTCCTACAAAGTTCTCAAAATCACACTGAATAACCGGGGCTTTAACAGAAACGGTGGCTTGTTGGTAAAAGCAACATACTGTACGCTTGCTTGAACCATTGAAGAAGCGTGTCGTGAACATCAAAATAAGTGAGCTCATTTAAGTGTTATTTCTCTGTGGTGTATTCTTGGTCTCTTAAAATTATACTTAGCAATGATTGTGGAATCATGAGGACGTGCCATCATATCTGCTTTACACATTTCTGAATCACGAGTTTTGAATCTTCTATGTCATACATGACGTTGTACCTTTTAACACTACAATTAGCAGCCGAAAAAAGAATGAGTCTGTTACTGTTGAAAACTAAGACTGACTAACACACAAGTGTAACAAACGCCGGAAGTCCACATATTCTATAGGCTTACCACAAATGATCGCTTCGTTTGGAAAAAAAAAATTTCTTGATCGATTGGAAATTTGTCACATATACGCAACCGAAATTACGCCATACCCCCAGACTGACACAAACTGTGTCCGCAGCACTTAATCATTATCAAACGGCAGAGACGTTTCCTCAATGTTCACTTGAATTTAACGAACGTAAAACGTATAAACTTATCGGTTGTTTTTCTGCGCGCGTTGCTTCATATCCTCAGATGGCAAACATGTGTGATTTTCAGCTGCCGTAATAAATATTAAAGTATTTGGTCCCCCTCTTTATTGTCCAAAATGTTTACTGTTCACGTCGATAGACTGCGTTCTTTCCAATTTATCAACCTCCACATCTACTCATTATTCAAACCTTTTCAGGGCACCGTTCAAACTCACGTTAGTTCATCAGGACTACTACAATTGCTGATTGTTCTTTCCTGTGATTCGTCGTCGTGGCAACAAGTGGTAACTAACTGATGGCCCAAACTTGAACAATGTAACCACATATGCGCTGAACTTACACAGTCGCTGAATAATCACAAAACATGGAAAAAGTGTTCTCCCATTATAAGTCATATACATTCAGTCTATATGAAAGTTAGTACAAAAGATTAGTGGAATTTCATAAGTGCAGAAAGAAAAGGTATGTTGCGATATGTTGACATTTCGTTTACTTCAAATTGTGCTTGGTTTAAATCACCAAAAGACCAGTTCTACACAACCAAGAACGCTGGTTGTTTGACTATTCTGCCCCTCACGTTATCTACCAGCTCATTTGCAGTTGCACTGACGTTTACTTAAGCAGAACAGACTGACAGCTAACTCAGCGAGTGGCAGAACACGTCCCGAACTGGTTAAGACAACTCATGACATAAAAATCTGAAACTAGCGAAACCGCTGCTCGAAATCCCACATCATCGATTGACAGACACCTCATAATAACACGTCAACACCAGATTGACCCATATAGATCATTCGAAATATTATTACGTCATCAGAACCCGAGGCTGCTGACCTTTAGCAAAGCTATGTTGATCAGAACTCAACAGCCAGAAATATGTACACAAAACTTGTTGGAATAACCCATAGGGTTGCAGTGGTTTGGATGATATAATGCACGGTGTAACTTGATGAGTGTTTACACCTTGTTTATCTCTACCTGGCTGTCATATATAACTTGCATTTTTTAAGTTTGTGACTGATAGAAGTAAACGGAATGTTAACATATTGCAACACGTCTTTTTCTGCAGTGATGAAGTTGTTAGAGGGAACCCAGTACTTCTAGATTCGTGGAACGGCGGGAAAGATCAATGAACGTACGTTTATCGTGTTAGAAATACGGGATTCACCAGAAAGTCACACATTTTGAGATAAATTTACATGCTTGTGAACATATGGTTCTATATAGAACGTCCCAGAATGATTGATAAAGGGAATACGCAATGGTATCAGCAAAATGGATTGAGCATTTCAGCAACTGAATAGACAAGAATTAAAGTTGAAAGATAAAACAAAAGAAAGATCGAATGATATAAAAAGTTTCAAGCTACAGTCTAGTAAACATACAACATGTAGGAAGCAGCGACTGATTACAAGTGGTCACGAAATTTCAGTCGTTGTATCAACTTAATAGCTCAGTCTCCTGGTTGTGTGGTTGGTGTAGGATTCTATATAGTTGAACTTATATGTAATGCACATAAAACTGTTCCCTGTGTACATACCCCTGATAGAAATGACAATGAACAGAGTGTTTTGAACCAGTCCGTCATTCCTTGTTGTATTTTCTTACTAAGGGTTATGACCATCGCGAACAACACGAAACAGGCAAGAGTATTTAGCTAAAGACGAGGAGATAAACAACTAGACAGATGACAGCCAGGCTGGGAAGCGCACACTAGCATAAATGCGTAAGTAGTGCAGACATATTAAGGAAAATTCGGAAGAAATCGAGAAAACCTTGAAGGGAGAATAATAAGATTCTAAAATATTCAGTCACCGCGTTCAATGCTTACTGGATGTATGAACATATGAAGAAATTTCCGATTACAGAAAACAGGGTGCAACGGTTGAAATAATGAGTAACAAACTACAGGGTTGAGTGGGAAAAAACCTCCTCACGAATGAAGATTGGAAGCTCTTTTATCGTTTGTACAAAGTAGGCTGTATGTCAAACTCGTAAACAAACACGGCTGAACAAATAAACCTGCGGTAAATTTTGGAACCATTAGGTCAAATATGAACTGGGCATATCCATAGCATGGCATTAATCATTATGGAACCCTATAATCGCCACACAAAAATATCCATATTGTTTCATATCATTTACACATCCGACTTCACATGGTCTACCATTACAGTATTTACATAGATTAGAATCGGTGAACAAGATAACGGCAATGTTACCGTGAAACTAGCTGCGTTGAAAAACTAACACACAAAAGAACATTAACTAACTATCTCATTAAAGATTGAAAAACCCATGCTTTTAAAGGATATGCACGTTGTTCACCAAACGACGATTTCTTTCATTCGCAGCGCAATAATGTTTGGCTCAATTTCACAAAAATAAAAGTTTTCACCTCTCAAAGCTGACATCTCTTTTGAACTTAAACAACGGAAAACAAGTAATTACTCATGCATATTCAAACTATTCTAGAATAAAATTACAAAAATCTAGTAGATATTAATAAGACTAAGCCAAGAACCTTTTGTTTAACTATTTGTGAGAAACCAAACAGTATAAATCATACCCTTATCAGTAAGTGACATTCTGTTGCGTGCGTTAGCTTGTTGTATACATTGTAGAAGACATTTCGATGCTGATAACATAAAGTTTTCCAGAACGAGTTTAAAAAGAAAAGTCTTTAAAAAGTATCTGAAACAAATTTTTACCTCTCAGAATCATTTCAATACATCTTAGCCGTGTCAATATTCGTGCGGGAAACATTTATTTGCCTATCTTGATGATTGACTGGGTGTACACAACACATCAGTAAATCAAAACAGCAGAATAGTAGTTAGAGAGTTTGTGTTGAGGAACCTGGAGAAAATGTTCCAACAAAACGTCAAACATTTGAGAAACCTCAATTAGTTGAAGTCACTTCGTTGTTTATAGAAAGCGGACGATAATTTTCAGAAATCTTTATTCTTTCAATGTTATGTGACAATTTTAGAATGAACGCAATTGGTGCCAGAGAAACTCATCGTATTCGAGTTGTAAATGTTTGTTACTGCAAACTGTGTTCACAAAACTCTGAAACAGGACATCAAAATTTCCTTCTGTAATCTGTTAGAGTATGTCAGTTTTAAACCGTCCATCAAACGGTTTTCAGATATTTCAAATTGTCTTACCAACGTTTGCTCCATTGTGATTCACAATGTAAACACTGATCACAGTTGGGCAATTCACGTTCTCAAAACAAGACTCAACCATTTAAAAACAAATACAATGTAAATTTTACATTTCCTCGGTTCGAGAGACAATAAGAAATGGAAATGTATCAATTAGTTTTTCAAACAGGTTAACATGAAACAGGGTTGGAGAACAGTTTGCGCATAAACTAGTTGGATGTTTTGCAATCACTTATGTTAGTTTCCGTTTTTTTTTCCGACAGCTGTACGATTAACATGCTCCATCGAAGAGTTTATCTCACTGGAGTTCGGTTCTGGTATCAGCTAACAAGGATGTCTATCTGTTCCGCTAATGTAGCTGTCACTGGAGACTCGGACGAACTAGTAGGCAACACAATAAGCAGACTAGTTGATTGATTCGCGCTTTATATCAGTCACAATTACTCCCCAACTTTGATTATAAGAGACACAATTGAGCTACACGACAATTACGGGGCAGAGCGGATTGAAGCATGTGCTGAATCGTATTAGGCTGACGGTCTCTTCCAAATAACGTTTGCAAGAAAGAGAAATCCTCTTTGGACAGAATGTACATTGCCGACCTGGCTTGTTTCTGGTGGTTTTAAACGCTTGTAAACTCCTTATCTTCGACAGCCAATGTATCGGTCAGTTGGCTAGCTCAGCTGAATACTGTTTTAATCAAACGTCGTTTAAAAACATCCAACATAAAGTTCGTAAAATGGATATATTTACCAAGCCAGATAGATTTGCGATACAGAAAATGATATAGTGTCCATGCCATGCAAGTAAACCACACAAAAGGTTAGATTGTTTTCGAATCCCATCTGGAAACTAACAATTCAATGTTTATGTAAAAATGTCAAACAACCATAGCTAGTGAAAAATGAAATGTTAACATGGTTTTTATAAAATACGGCCTGAAAGAAGTCTGTCCATCATTCCGAGCGAAATACGCAAACGTTTCAGTTTATAGTTACTTTATCAGTTAGCGCAAAATGAAATGTTTCAAAATGAAATGGCCTGTTCAATGCAAAAAAACGAGGTCATTAGAACGATTTGCAGGACTTATGATGGAAGTACTTTCGATAGGATGAAATCGTGCGAACTAATGGACAATTTATGTGAAGGGACATGGGTAAAAATGAATCAGTTTCTATAAAAGTAGGATTATTGTCACATTCACGGAAACGCTTTCTAAGAAGTCCTGCAAATTAAATGTGTCCATGGTACAACATGCTATTACTATTTTACATACCAGCTTGAACAAGTTTAGAATGAAAGAAGTCATTCATGAATAATATTGGCCTGAAGGGGTAACCAGTTTTGTGTCTTTGGGAAGATCCACTTATGCAAGGCACTCCAGTCTTGGTCAACTTGGATTAAGTCCACTGAAGTCCGTTGATGTACCCATGTGAAGTGGATAATTGCGAATTTTGTACCATCTGCTTTGCAATCAGCCCGCTGTTCTGTGATGTGTTATAATGCCTGAATTTGCCATGGTCTTAAAGAGTTTTATTCATATAACCGACCTTTCATAGGGTGGCGACACATGCGCTTTTTTATCCGACTGAAGAGTTATGACATCCTCCATTTCTAGTTTTATACTTTTCCAACCTCAATAAAAAGCTTGAAAAAGTTGACGCCCTTCATAAATTTGAACAGAGCGGTAAGAAGACGGAGAGAGGCAGATGCTAGCATTTCGTGTTGCCTCTTCAGTACCAAATAACAATAACCAGGAACATACATATGACACTACTGGGGTGGGGAGTGAAAAAATAAAATAGCAAGTTAGGTGGAGAACAACAACGCAAAACTATTAGGTCCATGGGAGTCTAAGGCTTACATATAATTGTTTTTGTACATACAATGCTGGCTTGAGACGACTAATCGCGACCGCCTCAGCAAAACGCAAGAAACGCGGATTAGCTTGGTGCATTATAATCCTGAATGTTGATTCGGGCTTAATCCGGTGACCGGTGGCCAACGTGTGTCTAGCTATAGACGAAGCAGAAAGTTTGCGTGATCACGGGACAAAGGAAGTAGACTGCGTGGTCATATCCCGAACCCATTTCGGCAGATGTTCCTTCATCCTAAAGTTCACGTACCTATCTGTTCTGCTGATGCAACTTTCGCCGCAGTTACACAAAAATTGATAAATACAGTGTGAGTTGGCGCCAATAGGTTGTTCTCCCTTTACTGAAGGTAACGGTAGCTTACGAGTTCATTCAACGACTATGATTTGAGCCGCATTGTATGCTCGCTTAATGGAAGCGACGAGACGTTTTTTGTTCAAAGTGAAGAAATGTCACCTCTGAATGATAGTTCAATGTAGACTTTCCTTCTCTCAACCGTGGAACCCTCGTCTACTGCTACACTTTGCTGGCTGTGTCTGTTGGTAAATCTCAGCGGATACCTATCCTCCTGCAAAGTCGTTGTAAGCAGTCAGAGTTCATCAGCTAAACATTCTGATGAACAAATGTGTCTGGCACGCGCAAACTATGTCCTGACCAATGCTTGCTTGTTTTTCATTAGTGCAGAGCTTGTGAAGTTATTGTACTGACCAGTCCAGGTGGGCTTTCGATACACATCCCTTTTTGCTGATCCATCATCCTTGCGACCGATGAGGATGTCTAAAGACGGTAGACATCCGTTCTTTTCCGGCTCAATTGTGGTTGTCAGATTAGCGTGACATGCGTTGAACCGGTTTACCATTTCATCGATCCTTTGCGAGGATTGCGCAAACATGAGAGTGGCATCCACGTAACGCTTGTACAACGGCAGCGACGAAATGTTCAGAGCCATTCGTCTTTCTACCATCAGCAAGAAAAAATCCGCTAGCATCGGTCATAATAGACCCCCCCATGATGACCCCGTCATTTTGTCGATAAGGCTCACTCTGAAAACTGAAACTGATATTCTCCTTGCACAGTAATAGAGAGAGCTTAAGCACATCCGTGGGAATTTTTGTATGAAAACCTTCAGTCTCGATCAGACTGCATACAAATTCAATCGCCTCGTGTAATGAGACATTCGTGAACAGTGACTGAACGTCTATTGAGCGAATGACTTTGTCCGCTAGGTTGACTTTGTTGAGATCTTCAGTTAAATCAAATGAGCCTTTGAGGGTATATTTGTCAAATTTCCGTTTTTATGGCGTCAGAGCCTGTACAAACCATCAAGCTAGTTTGTGTCAGTCAAAAACGCCATTGGATCAGTATCTAGTTGAAGACAAGTGCCCTACCAATCAGTTTTGCTTTGAATCAACTGATGTTACTTACGACTGTCGGCAAAACCTTTTGACTTAATCCTAGAAGCTTTCCAAGTCAATTTTCTCCTGAAATTTACAGATACATTTCTTATACGTGTTGTATTTCAATCCCAATGACGGTGTTTCAGTATGGCTTGTGACTGGTGCAGTGTTTACGAAATTATCAACGTAGACATTAGGAACGGTAAGAAATTCAACCAAGTCAAAAGGTAGTGATTAGTGATGATAAAAGCATCCCCTGATATGACCCTTGGTTTTGTGAATTAGTTGCGCAACAAACTTTCCGGATTTCATGCAGCAACGCAAAGTCTGTTTCTTTAGAAAGCCAACAATATATTGTTGAATTTTGATGAATTTGTTGAATTGTTTAGAAATGGCATCCAACAAGGTTGCAGCTAACTTCTTCTTTCAAAATGAAATGTAAACCACTTCGGGAAACAACCGGTTTAAATAGTCTTTTTATACAAACCGAAAACGACTTCCATCAACTGCATCATTGCACCTTGGCGCCAATAATAGACTGAATGTCCGCTTTGTGTTAGTCGGCATTTTGCTTGACAAATTTAAAGTACTGGATTCTCACCATCCAATTCTTTAAAACAGCCACTTACGCTATTCAATAGTCCATCCGCAGTAGCATATTAAAATAAATAACTAATCATTTCAGTGGGGTTGCAGTATGACTAACGAAGGACATTGCAACTCTACATTAGTGATCACAAAACATACGCAGTTCAATGTTCATCCATTATACCCGATGATTTCTATCACTATGTTAACATGCAAATCAGAACCGGAACTTTCCTGTTTTGATTCATGGTCTTGTATTCCCCGCAGACTTGGGTTTGTTAAGTGTCAGCATGTAGATCGATATCTGGAGACTGTAACGTTGCCGTCATATAGTTCAGGCAGTTTGTTGATACACATGACGTATTGCGCTACAATAACAGTCTTGCGGGTGATCACAGGTTACAGGGACTGAAGTGAACCAAGCAAAAATCAGTTCGTGGCACAGCAAAACAATTAGTAATATTATGATATCATAGAGAACAAGTGATAGACTGAATGTTAACCAGCAGCATCCAGCAATACACTGCAATTATTCGCCTACTCACAGCCAACATTTTTTAAGCGACCCAAAGTAACAAACGATAATTGTCCACTGCCTCTCCGTGATACAAACAAAAAAGGATTTACGTCAATGACAAAGTTCGCTTTCTAAAAATGTTCTAGTGCTATTACCACTTCTACAACTACTATTACTACTACTGTACAAAACTTATAAATCAGTAAACTATATCAATGGTTACTAAAAAGTCAAACAGGTTCCGAAAACTTTTGATCGGTCTTTGTGATGTATTCAGTATCCGCAAATAACATGTTACTTTTCTGTTTCACACTTGTAAACTAGATTCATTTACAAAATCTTCTTGGATAAACACGTTGCAATAACCAACCACATTAAACTTTTGTGAAAAAGACTAAAATGTTAGCACCGTTTTTTAGCTGAAATTCTATACACAAACTCAAATTACACTCCCACGCACCTACAATACATATCTAACAAAGTTACAGCATAAAATGAATGTATTGTAGTCGACCGTCAATCATTTGATTAAATATTCATCTGAAATTCTGCTGTAATGGGAGCATGAGATTGGTTGTAACGACTGCAAAATCCCCTTTTCACACTTACATATACGCACACACAAAATACAGGCAAGCACAGTCTTTCCGCACAAATTATCTTATTTTCTGAGTAAGCGAAAGTCAAACACAATTGTGTTTGGATGTTGGAAATGGACATTTTCTTTTTTGCATTTGACCTAATCTAATACATAATGAGTCTTCGTAGGCACGAAACTGATCATAGCGAACATCTCTCATGGATGCTACGTCAAAATTCAATCTTTGGGACAATCGTCAACAGAAATACATTATACTGTGGAGTGTGTTCTTCTAAGCAAGGAGTAAAAGCAATCAATTTATTAGTTCTAATCCGCTTGTTCTGCTTTCTGGAGGGTGGTGTCGTCAGTGAATCACCGAGCGTGCGTTTTTAGCTCATTTGTTGTACGAACTATCAAACACAACTGAAAGCACTCCTGCAAGGGAAAACGTTTTTCATTATAGAAGATTAAAGAATCTTCTACTGATTCATGTTAGGATCAAAAAAGATTTCGATCTTGTGATATTGTTCTCAACTAATCGTTTGGTTAATGTTGAAAAATTGTGGTCCATCAAAATAAAAATTAATGAAACGGTTGGTGAAAATGAGAGAATGAATTCGGTTCGTTAACATTCTCCGTTTTGGTGACTTACGCCGTGTACATCACTACCTGTCTTCAAAATGGCATGTAGTTATGTCAGCTTCTGTTGACGAACATCAAGTTGACATTTGTGCGCGAGCGTTCGACAATTATAGGTATAACAACATGGTTGAACAAAAATGAGACAATCAGTCGAGTTTTCCGAAATTTTTCTCGGTCTATTTGACAGTCTGAAGGAAAAAACTTTATTCTACGAGATACGTCTTCACTTTTGCAACGTACTGTTTCAACATTATTATGGCGCACGCTGTATGTATGCCATTTGTAGTTCTGGCAAAAAGATCACGACCAAAGTCTGAACAATTGCTAATTTATACTCGCTTATGTTTGTTATCAACAAATTGATACTTTTCGACTTGACCAACGTATGTTTAAAACATACTGGCAATACTTTACAACACCTTTGAGGTGAGATCGAAGATGCTTGGTATGGTTTAACATTTCGATGTCCACAATTGGTGATTATAACTAGTATTCAGTTGATTACAGATGAGTAACAGGAGATTTAGGTTTTATATATAACATAAACACCACTCACAGTTAATCGCAACCCTCGCATTTCCACTGACTTCCCTATCAGCCCCTTTGGGAAATTGCACCAGATTTGAGTTTCACTGTTTTTACAGATCGTCAGTACTCATTGGCTCATTAGTTTCTGAAGTAACCTTCGCATACGTTCCTCGTGTTTCTCTCCAAACCGTGCGGGATGTCAGCTAGTTTACCTGCACCACTATCATTAAGAACAGTGTTACTTGGAGGAACAGGGCAATATTGTACAGTGTGTGGATTGTTTCTCCTCTTCAAAGACCCTCTCATCAAGAAGCAACCAATAATTTTTCACAGGAACCATACGGGTTTTAGTACAGTTGCCTAGAAGTGAGTTAATACACCCTAAGTCCAGCAAATAATAGGCCATCTGATCTCAGGAGTCTTATTCCACCCTTTCGAAGAACGCGTCACACCGAATTACAATGCAGACTGATCCGACAGTTTTATGTTACCTCATTTGCCGACCTGACAAGATCCTATGTTTCCTCCTTTTGACTGTCGGCCCGTCAAATTTTAAGTAAATCCACCAGTTTAATCCAGTAAGCCATGACCTGCTCTTTGTGGGCACTTGGCTTTCTGTTAAAAATAATTTGTAGTTCCTGTGAACTGACCGATCACCAGTGAAATACACATAATTTTTCAGACAACGATGTAAAAATTTATAGCTGAATAACGTCAGTAGAGTGGTAGTGAGCCTCCCAGTGTACGGAGAAGTTAAAAATTTTCTGAAACGTCAGCGATGTCAGAGATGATCTGTTGGTTCAATTTTTGCAATAAATCAAAAATGTTGACGAAAGTCACAAAAGTTTAGTATTAACCCCTGTGTTTTGTTTTGAAAAGAAAACAGAAGCTGTCGTAGGATTGACGGATTGACAGTTTAATGTTACCTAACCTAAAACCTACTTTTTTATTGTCGAATACATGTGTACCATCTTTTGGCTTCACTAGTTTACAAAAAGTATGACTGATTCAGCTTTTTTCTATCACCGGACAAGATATTTTGATGAGTAGGTTAATGCTGCTCATTAGTGGCAGCCGCGCTACTATGAACACTGTCACTTTTGGTAGTGGATGCTGTTTGAAAAAGTGGTATTTTAACTGCTCTCTAATCATACAACTCAAGTAAATCTAACAGCATATTGTGTCATCCGCTTATACTCGTTTTCCTCCAGCTCTCTGGGTACCATAACGCATATCCACTTTTTCAAGCAGCACTGTTCGTTTGGTACCTCAAAGCATGACTACTACGACGTAATCCTTGTTAAGTAAGTCTTGGATAGCTTGCTACGAAAAAAATCAAGGCATTTTTATGTACAGGTGATTGTTTAGTCATCCAACTGAGGCACACAGGAAGAAAACCCTTCTCCTGGGTTGTTTTATTACAGTTACGAATAAGCGGAGTTAATGGTGAACAGGTTCCGACTTTTGACGGTGTTATCACTACTGAATACACTGTTAATCGTCCATTTCCCGCAAACATAATTATGTAAAACTTAGACTTGGCTTGGGAATAACTGGAGAACTATAAACAATACGACATTACCGTTTATCCTATCTCCCCAAAGTAGGACTCACAGGAAACCAGGGCAGGTTACTACCAAACTGAGTTCTCCAGAGATCTAAATGAGTTCAAAGAGTTCGCCCAAATCGCCTACACAATAAGTCTTTTTCGAGCTCTGTTTCATATACCGAGGTGGATACAGACAAACGATGAAGTGTTTCTAACAATCATAGACAATTTTACTCTATCCGGTTTATAGCCAACCTGGAAGCAACTACTGTTATTATTCTGCTTATGAAAAACTGTCGTCTTTTTGTTCTGTGCTGGTGGCATTGCGGGTCAAATAAACGGGTAAATGGTTCCCTAATAAAGCCGTAAAAAAGACCTACAATTTCATCAAACTAGTAGATACGGTAGATTCCAGTGAACTTCTGGCAGCAATGCGATACGATTTCTATTCGTTGCATACCTTATCCAATGTCATCCATAATTATTCAACTATGCTATCAATGAGTAGCCGCGAGTTTAACTGATATAAATCGAACATTCCTCGTGTTTGCTCGAAGCTTCCGAACTTAAAGAGACTTTTCAACCCCCCCCCCGTTCAAAGGAAACACCAAATTAAAGTTCCGTCTTTGTCAGAGCTCTTCATTATTACATATTCTGGCCTTGGGGCGAAAGTTGTTTGTAACTTTAGTTAACGGTCAATTTGCATTCCTATGTGTGCATAACGGAGCAAAACAGATGGGCACCATGCTAATCGTTTAACTGAAAATGTAACCGGATGGTCTGTATCACACGGGCCTAGAACTGCTTAATCGCCAAGAGACGTAAAATAAACGGAACAGTCTTATGGTAGGTATTGTTAATTTCTTCAAGAACTAACTTATCTTCTAAGCAGAAATTTCCAATCAGTGATCATAAGCGCTCTGAGTAGAAATACACATTTCAGCCATACACCCTGTTCTGAAGAAAGTGTGTCAAAAACATGCTTTTTCTCCCAATTTTTCACCACTGTCTTGTAAATGCGAAGCCTGGTACCTGTGTTAAGCGATGATCTGTAAGTAGGACCCAGTGGTTCCCACCAGCTATGAAGATTTGATGACATTTTTAAATTGTCGCGCTGGATGCCTTCTAACACTTTACCACTTAAACAAAACGGCGTGGTGGCGCGTCTCGACAGGTTCGCACTTCGATGTGGACGAAATTCAGATTTCTACTGAGAAGTAGTTTCCTTCATCACTTCTGTAATAATCTGAGTTCCGTTCAGGCTGTAGAAGTCAGCAGTTCTGTACCATTTTCGACATCCATATCACATGGTTATTACTTACTATTCTGTAATATTTTACTGCTTGTCTACTAATGTGACATACTGAAAACTTTGGTTTATCAAGCCGGAATTATTTACAAATTAATCAGGCAGAGCGAAATAGAGCGTGTTATTCTGAAAATAATCATTGAACCGTGAGTAACTGGAAAATTACGTAGGCAAACAATGTGGCGAAGCAATAACTCAGCAAGCTACATGCAAAAAGAATTAGCTTTACTGAAAATATCATTTAAAGTTAACTATAGAATCTGTTAGGACCCACAGTTATATGCAGCCTATTTGGGCGATTGTAAACCTCTTGATTCGGGCAGAACAATTTTGAAAACTTACCCGGATCAAATTGGTTTTGTATACAAGCAGTTAACGAATAGTAAAATGTGTAACGTGCGACTAAATGACTTCTGTGTGCGAAAAATAACCGTCAGCAAATACCAGTCGATTATGCGGTGGCGCAAACAGGTAGATGGAACGGTACGAGATAAGCAAAGACGAAGTTCAATTAAGAATTCATAGTACGAATTGAGAATACGTTACGATTAACAGTTAAGTAAATGTGATCAACAAGCGGAGAAATATATAAATGGTCTACAGTACAATAATTTGGGCGTTGTGCAGACCGTACCTCGTGGCTTGGTGGTACATTTGACAACGTCACGGGGTTGGGTGGAGCAGCTTCAGGGTTCCAGCATCTCAGCGGACATCTTGCCCTAGCAACACTACTTTCAATTGTAGTAATCTAAACACAGGTCTCACTGATCCCGGTCAGAATCAGCAATAAACATTTATAAAATATTTTGAGTCATAAACTGATGTCAATGTTGAAGCGCACCGACAGGATTTAACGTTCTACTGGGCACTAGAGGCTTGAACTTCCGCTGCCTTCTATGTGATCACTTTTATGATAGTTGTAAAGACGTTTAGTTAGACGGAGTACATGGAGACCTGAGTCAAGTTATAACTGAGTATATTCCAAAGCATTAGAAATTGGCATTGTTATCTAACGAACCCTTTACCGGCACAAGCACAAAGACCCGACCGTCGAGCTGTCAAGCGTAGCCTACCAACACATCATACGATTAATTTGTTAATTAATCGCAATAGAAAAAATGTTAACGATTGACACGTTGCCTACCGACCCAAAACGAATGCACTGGTTTTCCCACTTTATTGCATGCCGTCAAATTATTTAACAGGATGTCTCGTTAACACGCTCCCCTATTTTGGTTTATCTATCTCTGTCGCCTCAGACACAGTCCCTCACTTATTGACGACTGTAAATGTAGTGTGTGAATTAGATTCTGCGTGTCACTCGCCAAGTACACATATACATAAGATCAAAATATTGATCTAAAATGATAAGGTAGGCATTTCTGTCTGGTGATCTGTCGACTAACCGGACTCGCTGTTACCTGATAAATAAGTGAAAGGCAATGAAAAGCGATAATATGATTATTTTCAACAAATTTATGGTTGCAATGTGACTGAATGGTTCTCATGTTTAGCCTGGTTAGCTTAATACATCTGAGGTACATTAACAGGACTGCACCATGAATAATTAATGATACGGTCTGTTATAGTTATACGTTCTCATTAGACAGCCGCATACTTCGATCTAGTGGCAGGCAAGATAAGGTCAGTGTTTTCATAAACAATGAGCTGAAAGCTATAATGAGGTCATCCCCGCATGACCATGGTACTTAAAGCATGCACGACCATCCAAGAGTGAACTAAGTATCTTATGACTGGGATGTCTTTAAAACTGCCAAACGTTTCAATGGGAAGCATAAAGAAGGAGCTCTTGTCTCCACACTAAGTGCTGTCAGCCTACGTGTCGTTTCATAATGTCAGTGGTTTTGTGTATCAAAGTTCCTTCGTAGATGTAGAATAAAAACAGACGGTGTTGTTGGATTCGATTGGTTTTGGTGGACACAAAATTTTCAAGAAGAGTACTCGTTTGTTTGCACAAAATTGCCATGTTTTGCCGGACTACGTTCACAAAAGTTTAGGTACCACAAATGTAAGCCAAATACCAAACTGTGGGTGAGAGAACTCTGAGGCAGCGGCAGTCGACGATTTATCGGTCGTCAGGATATTGAAAAATTATTGATAAGTGGCGAGGTTATCTACTTTTAATCTTGATGAATCATCCTCAACGATTCAATGCTGGCCTACCGATAACCTTAGAAAGTTCTCTGTTCATCGTGTGCCGTATAGTATGGGGGCTGAGTTGGCATCTTGGATGAACGTCTTTCTTTTAAAGCAAATTTACTGATTATGACAAATGTGCCAGCACATTCTGTCTGAGAATGCTTAACGAATTATTTATCTTCGCTGTTCGAACGCCGTCGAACGAAAGCTTCTATGATTTTAACAAGAAGATGCATGGCTACATTATACACAATACATCTGGGATTACTTGAAGACCACCTTTATTCCACGATAAATTAGTTACAGGAGACCAAGAGAAATCACTGAGGTCACCGGATTTACCCTTGTTTGGTTTCTGTCTTTAGGGTGTCAACAATCAAACCGGGTCAAGGACCGCGGAACAGTTGCGAGTCCAATTCGGACAAGTTTTGAAAGTTCGGACATCAGACTCACTGCGGACTTGCTAGGTAAGTAGCACTTTGCACGATGAGTTGGGCACCGAATGTGAACATTTGCAACCAGAAACAAGCAGTAATCTTGCCCCATCGTCTGCGTATTCCAATCGGCTAGGAAACGACTTGTCAACTCGACTTGGTAGCTCATTGAATAAGTCATGACGGATAGCTTCATCGGATAGGTCGTCAGAACTGAACGAACGCCTCTGAGTAAAATACCCCAATAAATTGGTTCTTTAAACGCTGTAGTGATTTGAATAATATCAGAAGTTTGACTGATACCTGATGGAAAACTCTCCGGGTGGTGGTTGGATAGCAATTCGCAAGTTACGATGAGAGTAAAATGGAATTGCTTATGTATATTTATGGCGTCACTAATATTAATCGTGCAGTCTAGAAAATCCTTCTTGTCAGTCCTACACAAAAATTTTGTCACAAGCCGTTACCAACTGTTGGACGCAATACGAAGCTTTGGAACGCTTGAGAAGTTAGTATGTATGCACCTGTCATTCAAAGATGGTCATCTAATGCAAACTGTGTCTGGAAGTTTTGGCATAACGTTGCGAAAGTGCCTAACCGTGTTAACCTGACTTGTACCTACCGGTTCTGTAGATATGTCAATACCTAGGTAACGTATGTCTCGTATATTTCTGTGGATACAAATACGATGAACGAAATGGTAGATATGTTGGTGTGAGGATAAATGGATGTGTCCCGAAATAGTTGAACAAGTTGGTGACGGAGACAGAAATAGATTAGAAAAAAGCAGATGTGAACCTAACCAATCTGCTGATAAACACTTACTGACAGTTTATCATCGTTTTATCCTGATAAGTAGTTCAACATTTCTTGATGTATCATAAAAATCAGCGCTTATTAAAGTTCACAGAAGCCGATACTACTGATGGTGGCCAGTAATTATTTTGCTTATAAAAACAGATACCAGTAAAGTTGAGTATGCATTTGCACATAGATCCTGATGTTCCAATCGAATTTTTTTGAGTCTGTTCTGTTAGGCTTAACAAACTTCTCAAATTCACAACTTCGTTATCAAGTAGAATGTAGGAAATTACTTAGTCATTTCACAACTTACGTCCTTTGGCTTAAGTGTACAGCCATCCACTAGTTCAAGGAACATTTCGTAGACAGTTTTCCTGAGCATGGGCAAATTTGCAGAAACAGACAATGAGGCGGTGACCGTCTAATAGGATCACTATACTGCACCAGTGGGCCGTATAGGCATGTTTCTCAACGATTAACGAACAAAACTGTTTGTGGCCCTTAATCCTGAGAGATCCAACAAACATATTCCGTAAAAAATAGGTCGGCCTCTTCAAAACTTGTCAAAATTTTCAAGTCAGCCCCACTCACTCAGAGGGAAAAAATCAATTTAACATCGATCTTATCGTCTCAGTACATATTGTTCACGTGAATTCCGATGAATATTGATGAATCCGTTGATCAATATTTTCCACTCGTTTCTATATGTGGGCTTCAACCGTTCATCCACGGAATCCGGTGTAATGACCGACATGCACTAAGGCAATCGGCGAGTGATGATTTAGTCCGGATTCGAGTTGCACCTTGCTAAACTGGAAGCACTGTGTTTGTCTTTCTTTGATACATTGTCAACCGCTGAATTTTGAAGGGCTCTTCACAAAGACATTTGCGCCAAATCAAAAATTTTGAATTTTTCTAAGGCTGCTGAACAGAACTTGTTGAATTGCAGGGACAAGTGAGAAGTGGAGAATAAACAACTGAGCAAAATAAACCGACCATCACGCAGAGAACTTCTCATGAAACATCCACTACAACTGTAACTCAGTTTATTCTGTCTTGTTGAATAGTTATTAGACCAGTACTTCATTGTAAACCCGCAGCCCATCTGGGCGACGACAGTGCAGCTTGCAGAGAATATGTTTACCGAATATTGTAAAATGCAAGCCGACTGTCTTTACTCTGGTTGTCCGTTACGCCTACGAACCAACTCTGGGGTAATGTGGAGACACCAGGGGACAGCGTTCTTCCGAAGTAGGGGTTCCAACAAGTCCTGCAAGAGGAAACAACAAGAAACAAGTAGGAGCCAAAGGCCAAGTAAGCCATGCACACGACTTACAAAAACGAAAACTAGAACGGCAACACAACAGCACGCCCCGATACACAATTCAAATTCAACCTGTACGCGCTTGCTGGTTTCGACCGCACGTTACAATATGTAGGGGTCTGACGTTGCAAGTTACCCTGTTCATTGTTTTCCTCCACTAGTGTATGTAAAGACTGAAGAAGGGCCAATATGAATCATCATCTCAAGGACAGAAATGCGAAACTTTGCAAACTTTGGAAAAATTACGTGCCAACCTGATGGCGTAGGCAAGTTGCCCCATTTTATCAACGTATCACGACATTGTATCTGTTCATTTAGGATGGACATTTGGTACTTGTGGAGTATTTGGTTAGAACAGCTCGAGTCGTCTTACATACTCCCGATGATTTAGAACTCGGTATATTTTTGTTGCCAATAAACGGCAGAAAAGAGCTTTTATTAATACCCGGTAAATTAACAACCAGTGAGATGATCAACAGGCCATTTGGGTAGAGGTTCATCACTAGTAAAATGTGCCCCATCTCATTTTGACACTTAACTCACCTGAAATCACGTAAGCCATCACTGACGTAGACGAAAGCTGCCCGAAATATTATTTGGGGGGGGGGTTATAGGAAGATGGAGTGATCAACCGTGCCAAATTTGAAAAATTCAAGAGCGCTTATAATTCTAGGTCAGGAGTTTTAGCCAAAAGGTCGTAAACAGTTGGATGTTTTGAAACGCACAAGCAGCCCTCACGCTAACCGTGCAGACCATGTCGAGTTCACTAGTGAAATATCAGAAAACTGTTATTCTAACCCAGCACTAGTCTGTTGAAACTCCGCTATGAGATAACAGCTCGTCCCCCATGCTTCAAGTTAAATAGCTCGGTAACCACAATGGTATTCCTATCGTTTTCAAAAAGGCAACAAGATAGTAGTTTCATCATGCGTGTTCTAGCATCATACTTGTGTTATGATACACCACTTACCTCTTCCGTGTTGCCTAAACAGTCTGTGTTGCTCAACTGACTGTCAGATAATAACACCCGTACGGTCCATCAGAACCCACATGGTTATCTGTCTGTACAACTTACTGTCAATGAACAAGTCGTACTAACACTAAGTAGGCTAAGTAGACCAGTTGCCAGAAATACGCCATCGCGACCACCACTCATTCAAAGAAAACAACATCTCAACGAGGTCAGCCAAATAATGCTTGTTTTATCGAGTTCCACCTACTACTCAATGAACAAGGAAAATTTACCGGCATTCCGATCGTATTTCCACCTATGTGGGCATTCAACAAGTGAGGTGAAACGCGTCTACTTCATGTTCATCGTCTAGGTCATTTAGTGAATAATATCACTGGTGTGATTAGCCAGAAGATCAAGAAATCGAAATGGCCATCTTACCTACTTGGAACAACACGATCACCTGATATCCACACTATTCATATTAGGCAAGAGTCAAATTGTGTAAGTGTGTAATCAACATTCCGTAGAAGAGATTCACTCCCGGGTAACTAGAATAAACTCATCATACCTTGAGCCTCCAAGGTAAAGGAATGCTCCCATGCGTTCAATTTTGAAGGTAACCCACTCATTTTGAACTAAAATATAACTTGGGCCAAACGAGTTTCGTCGGTACCTAACTTGAAATAATCCACTTCATTGCCATGGAAATGACCGTCATATGACTGTGTGCAATAATGCAACTGATTGGTTTGTTCCTTTACTGGTTATAGTCACGTGCATTTTATGTCAATCTTATTGGTTTTACGCTAATGTCTAATATGAGTCAGTCAAACTATTAATGTCTTTTGACGTCTATCTTATCTTAGCTTGGAAGGATTGGACAAAGAGTAATCGGTGTTTATGGATGTTGGACATGATGGTAGATTTAGGAAACTTGGTAGAACACTGCAAATTTCAATTTACCTAAGACAGACACCGATCCTTTCCTCACCCCTTACAACAACTACTCAAGTTGCCACGAAAGTAGTTGCATCCGAACTATGTTTTTGAAAAGTAGATACAAATTGCAGTAAAAACAAGACCTCACAAAGAAGGATGAAAAGCAACTCTACCGGGAATTTCTTTGTCACTAATATCTACGAGGCCTCATCAGATGTAGCTTATTTCTACAGAAAATAAGCTCAAAGTCTACAAGAAAACCAGCAAAACGAAATAATTTGTCATAGATCAAAACGTCAAAATGACTGCATGATTCGTGCGAACTCACAGCTTCACGATAACACACAAACAAACCGTAAATATACGACAAATATTCTCAAACCCGAAGGAAAAACGCAAATCCATCGTAACAGAAACGTGATATGCACACTCAAATACAATGACCGGGGAATGCATTATGTCGAGCAAACCAGATGAAAGCTATCGGCGCGACCACACGGAAGTTAATCAACCATCAAGCGATAAGACCAATTCTCGTGGACCCCCGTCCACGAAGATCAGGCTGTACACATTCAATGTGAACAGCGCAGAAGTCCCCGCTAAGCTGAACACTAAATACTTAAGAGAATTTCTAGAAGCCTGATATGTGTCAACCGATTAAACAAACAAGCATCAAGTTGAAAAAAATCTACGAACTACAGAGAGATAGAGCTTGAGGAAACAAAAAATGTAGCCATCACCAACTACCAACAAGCAAATGAACGGACCAACATGAGACAATCAAATATCGATCATCAACAACCAATCAAAAGGTAGGTCATTGAAGACTTGACCAACCTGTTCGAAGTCCAACAGGAGGCAATAAGTAATACGTCGGATCGCAAGATCAAAAGCAAGCAAATTAGTCGATCGGCGTTCAGACAAATAATCATAACAACAAGATTTGACCAGCCAAACTTCAGACTAAGGGAACAGTAGTAAGATTCCAAGTCGAAAGATCACCCTACCATAGTAAATAAATACTGGAATTTATCGACCGCAATACTCAAATGATAGTGTCACCTTGTTTGTTAGTGAAAAGTTTGAAACCCAAATGCCACGCAAGACAAGGAACCAAACTTATGAAATTAATGTTTTATACCCCTATTTTCTAATTAACTGTGTACGAGTTATCTAATTCTGTCAATAACTTTTCAACCTTATTTTAGAGGTAGCGAAAAATGGTTGCTCGCGAAGCATTTTGCAGTACTTACGACTTTTCGGATTCTTACGGGTAAACTTTTCTATTGGGTTTTCCGCCGTCCAAAAACTCGTTAAAAAGATATGGAGTTACCCGCTTCTTACTAAAATATTCACAATAACGTGGTATTTTGGCTACTTAGTGTAAATTACATCTCACAATGATGTCACCCTCTGTGATTGCGTAATCTCCGTTCGGTGCAATGGATGAGACCACAACTATTCACATGTTATGAATGAGTGATCACGTTGACTAAACGGGGATCAGAGTGACTATTCTGTGTGCACACACTGTCACACGGAAGGATTTAACTAGAAAATACAATTAATGAAAAACACCGGAAGAAAAGAGCTTCGCAAATGAAACGTTTATAAGTCAACACGCTGCCTATCATTTTTACGAAATTGAATCCGTGAGAAACTGTTGGGTTTATACCTCAAGAATCATGACCAGTTTATCAGTCCACCATGTATAATAAACCTATTTTGTTTCATTTGGAAAGCCCAATTCCTCCTGTCACTTTTGTCCGAGAAAATGTACGACATCTCATGAATGAGCGATTGTGATTGAAACTGGGGTGCTATCCAGTTGCCAGTGTTTGCGTTCTGTTTGACAGTTCAGGACAGAGCTAGAACGAATCATTGGATGACATTCAGCAAAGAGAAGAACAGTGATAAAGTCGACATTTGTGTCCCAAGATTGAATAATAATATTGCCTTCTATTTAAATGAAACTGTGAATAACAGTGTGTATGCGAGTTCCTGGAATTGAATCAGTGGTCAACAACTAAGCTATCTATAACCGGAAACACGTAGTGGAACAATCTGTCGCACAAAAACCACCAAACCATATCTAATTAGTTTGGTTTATTGCTAATAAATTTACTTCGTTATCTAAACAACTGTAACAAAACGGAAAATTAGATGTTTGACGTATTTTTTGTACTTTTTGGGTAAAAATGCCTAGGAAATGATGCGAATTATAGTTTGATGGCTTTTGTTATTTCAGCATGAGGAGATGCCCAAATTCCAAGATTATTGACTGGAGTTAACAGGATAATTGCCCTGCCTCATCCGAGGTTCAATCATAGGCAGAAGTGGCTGAGGGTTTGGATAGAATATGAGGTCAATAATAACGTGATCAACACTGCTTCTTCATGAAAGTGTGACCAAAATGCAGCACTAGCCTAGATAGATGATGCACCACTGATAAACTCTAGCAAGAATGCTGATCGAGTGTATACTTTTTATTTGTTCAATTACAGTTCCGCTTATTGTTGATAAGTTTTCGTATTTCAAACACACCACGTCGTTCATTGAACATAACTCACATTTCAGACCGTAGATTAACGTCGAGTCACTGTTTGGTTGATCACGCAACTAGCCCTACTCATTTTTACCATACAACTTTCATTGGTTTGGAAATTGTGAATCATGACTAACAGCCTAACCGATCATTGTGAAGGGACGGGGCACGTTTGTGTCAACTCGTGTTGAGATAATGAGATATTATTGCATATGGACAAACTTGTTCGCTTTCAGTAAATTGGAGTTGAAACACAAGTCCACACACACACACACATACACGAGATAAGAAGAGACATACAGCTATGAATTGTGTTGATGTGGCTCACTTAGCTGTTGGTCATTCAGTCCCATGTTATTTGATCAGCTCATACAAAAAACCTTGGTGCAAGATCATTTATTAATAGCGAGGGCCTTGCATTTCAACAACACACCTAGCATGGTGATACGATAACCACGCTAATGACTTGGTTGCAAAATTTTGTTGGTCAACTAGCCGAACTCTGAAAACTTGTTCCTAAATCGTACCATCTGGTATCGATTTGGGAGGTCAGTACCTTGAAACGAACCTTAGGTGGTCAGGCTGCTAAAAGACGAACTTCTCAAACTTGTTGAGTCAGACAAGTTCTGACAACTAACGGGCTGTAATCATGCACCTGAAGAAATCAATGCATTGATTTTTCTGGAGAACAAAGAAGGACTTGAACAACTAAAGAGAACAAGGACACATTGTTATGATAAAGAATTAGTTGGACTATAAGTCAAAAATGTAGTTACCCAAATAAGGGATCAGACAGAGTACAAAGTAACTATGTGGTCATTCGTATTTCACACTAGACGTTTTTATAACCCAAATATGGAGGACCCGACAGTAAGGTAGGAACGCATAAACAAGACCAAAACAATTAACATCAACTGCGGTTCACACTGCCTAACAACAATTTGTGATTTCAATAATCTGTCCAGCGACCTGACCTGCAGTGCTTATTTGATGACTGATGCTAAGTGTGGCTACCCTTACTGACTAAACCTTGAATACGATATTGCCCAATGTGGGCAAACTAACACGTTACCTGGGGTGATAATTGGCACATACGGTTTAATTCTACTTCATTCTGTTGTAATTCGGTTCGCGGTACACCTACAATAAGAATCATTAGTAATGGGGCCCTCATTTTCATCCCTTCGGACCAGTAGCAGCACACGATTATATCACAACACGTCCTCATACTCCAGATGACCCATCCCCAGCTCCAATAGTCTTGTCACGCATTGTCTAACTGCACCATCAATCGAGGAAAAGATACACAGGCAAACTCCCACAAATTATGCGTACCAAATCAGACAGATACCATCCAGTATCACATACCGTGATCGCTGATGTAATCAACATGGTATTTCATAGTGCGAGAAATAAACTAGTAGCGGTGAAGTCGAAAAACTCCGTTGGAGTGGTTTTGGCAACAGTATTTAACAAATGCATCATCTATTCCTGGTGACCTGGAAGGCCCGTCGGATCATTGCCCTGCGACAAATGAAAACTGGCCTACATCTGTTGCCACACTACAGACTCGACCCCATTGCACACGCTGTTGATTGGGATCAATACGAGCGAGCACGTTGTCAGTTTTAGCAGCTGCCCACAGCGAAGCATCTGCTCCAAAACCGCATGGAAGTGTGTTGTGGTTGACGACTACAGTATTGTTAATGATGGTACATGCTTTAAGTCGCTGTGACATCGCCATCATTCACTGCTCGCAATGTACACCGTCGCACTACCCTCTTTTGAACAGACGATACACCATCCTGGCTTGCTTCATAACACCGACCACCTGACAACTGCGCTGGCAGTGGTTGGTAACGGTCAAGAGCGCCCTCGACTCTTACAACAAACGTTCCATGGTACATCTGCAGAATGAGCAGAATTTTGTTCTCTCACTCTAACAAATTGTGCACTGTCACTCATGGCATTACATGAATTGAGAAACGAAACATTTCCTCATTTACTTGTTCCCCATAATATTCATATCAAAAGTTGTGTAATGAAGCTTCTTTACGGTTATTAAGTAACAATCGAGATAACTTCTTGCTTGATCGGAGTTTCTTCAGGGTCACAGTTGGATCGTCCGTTACTTATTCCAGTGACTTGTCAACTGCTTTTGTCTGTGATATGCAACCAGCCGTAGGCAGTTTTATGGTTGACTCCACTATCTGCCATTGGTAGCCTTGCTCAGAAGACATCATTTTCAGCATACGAGTTTGATCACAAAGTTCTTTTGGCAGCAATCTGACATTTTCCGAATAAACAAACAACAGCAAAGTGAGCCATATCAACACAATTCATAGCTGTATGTCTCTTCTTATCTCGTGTATGTGTGTGTGTGTGGACTTGTGTTTCAACTCCAATTTACTGAAAGCGAACAAGTTTGTCCATATGCAATAATATCTCATTATCTCAACACGAGTTGACACAAACGTGCCCCGTCCCTTCACAATGATCGGTTAGGCTGTTAGTCACGATTCACAATTTCCAAACCAATGAAAGTTGTATGGTAAAAATGAGTAGGGCTAGTTGCGTGATCAACCAAACAGTGACTCGACGTTAATCTACGGTCTGAAATGTGAGTTATGTTCAATGAACGACGTGGTGTGTTTGAAATACGAAAATTTATCAACAATAAGCGGAACTGTAATTGAACAAATAAAAAGCATAGTGCTTCTTTTCGAATGAGAATAGTGAGCAAGTCAGTTGTAATATTCCAGAAAGTCAATCACAAGAACAACACAATATGTCCAGCGTTTGCTAATCGAAACACAGCAGGTCTGTCTCGCAAAAGAAGAAAAAGTCACAAGTCAACAGTAAACATGTATTGAACACAATACAGACACAGAGAGATTCAGTTCACAACGCGTCCTTGTCCATATATATATACGGGGTCCCACGGTCCGGAATAGTCCACCAATCAAAAGTGGCCTCACGCTCACTGCCCGCCGACCTCCGGCTCTGGTTGGTCATCTTCCTCCGCTCGTTGCACGGACGCGGCCAACCCGCGTGTTCGAGGACCTGAAAGGAAGCGAAAGGGAGTATGTGTGACAAAACAAAATGGCGGCGCACTACACGCTACTACACAGTCTAAATGTGAAAACTGCGGGCAACTGTAAGCAGTGTTCAATTCAAACAAACCAACATCTACAACTATTCGGCCGTAGTTAAATTATAGCAAGTAATAGAATCGGCCGATCAAAATTTGTCATAAAGCATGTTGAATAGGTAAAGTTCTCCAAAAAGGATGGCTCACACTGGCTACGAACATAAAGAATTACTATTGCAAAGATTTGTTTGTGGTTTGCAAGACTCATTTCGAACACTTGTGACCGTAAGAAATTTTGACTGGAAATTCAAATTAGACAATATTCATCTTTATAGATGGGGAGCAACTATCTTCGACACCTAATCTTAACTGTTCTACATATGACCGGTCGTCCAAGCATTCAACGACCCTGTTAACGAAAAAAAAAAGTTTTGTACTCAAACATGTTCTAATTTTACCTGCTAAGTTTAAACAGAGATAAAATCTTTCAGGAAGGTAAATTTCAAGATGGCCATTGTTTTGCTTTGAAAGATTTGGAAATAAAAAAGATGCGTAACTAAACTGTTTGTCCATTCAGGTTGAAGTAACAATGTACGTACATGCACTTCCATAAATCCAAAAACAGACTGTTTTTCAAGGAAAAGAGTCAAATGTTTAACCAATTTGTCCGACTTATGGCATGGATAATATGCTGAGCTAGGTCATAATGTTTGCAAATAATGTCGACAAATATCTGTTTATTCAATTTCGCAGTCAACTGTAATAGTACACCACGGCTTGTAAAGTCACCGTAAGCCGAAGCCATAAGGTGAACTAAACCGTTTGACCTGCATGTAACATTCATTTGGCATCCGGTTGTTCTCAAGATCAGACACCCTGTAAGTGGAAGTAGTGACGACTCGATCAGTGACGAATTCATACCGTGGAGTTATGCATCAAACGAAGTATCATTCAGGTTGATTGTGTATCACAAACACTTCGGTGTAATAAAACTGTGGTCAACTTTTCATTAATATGACTACTCAACCGTTGTTTACTGTCTACCATGCGTTTGAAAGGATGTGATTGGGTTCAATTTCTGCCAATCAGTCATGCGTTCACATTTTTCTCTAGTGTTTTACTTATTCGCACTGTTGTACCTACTGACGTCTGTGTATTCTACCATCCTTATGTTTGATCTCTTCACACAATATCGGATGTTAGTAAGTAGTTCTAACCTTCCATAATCTGCAATCTTCTTATAACTATCACAAATTGCGTGCTGACTCTCCTAGGCAGAAATGTTATTCAGCCATATACTTTAATAAAATGTACAGCCTGCTGATGTTTGACCTAGATTAGTATGAAATACACTCTTCCTCCCCCCCCCCCACATATATATATATACATACTGGTAAGGGGTAGAATGATTTATCATGTAGCGTGCTTGCCAGTCATATACAACATGACAGTTGCTGAGGTCAAAATGCAGTGGGAAGTAGCGGTCAGGCGAAGATATAGTAGTGACTGTAGTTTGTCAGACTTAATGAAATATACCTTTTTTATAGATTTATCTGAATTAAGGTTATCTGCTGAACAGTAAATCTAAACCACAAGTAACTTCCGCATAAAGTAAAGTAAGAGATTCAGATGTCAAAAATGGTTGTTATCTCACCTAATGTTGATTACGCGGTATACAGCATTATTTAAAAATCTGTAGACCGCACGAAACATTAGTCATTTTTACGGGTCTGGAATTAAGCCTCCATCTGTTCAACAAAACCTCATCGATAATCTTCTTCAGTATAACAAATTTTAAATGCAGCACTTACTAAGTGACTAAGTATAACAAAAACTTGGATGATATTCAATTAGGTAAAGTTAACCTTTTGATTTGCTACATATGTATTAAGAGAATAATTTGTATAACGGTCGACAGAGTAACGGACGGTAGTACTTGCCATTGGTCAACTGATCCAGACACAGCTATCGATCACTATTTGCTTCAATATTACAAGTGTACTGTCAAACCTATCCATATACATACATCCAGAGTGAATGAAAAATTACGTTCTGGTGATTATTGTTCACTCTTGAGACAGATTTATTGTGTGGTGATCAGGTATGAGTGGTTGAATAACTTGATTAAAATGTTCATCTATTTCAGCAAGCAACCGGTGATAACGAAATGAACGAACGCAACACAAATTGGTTGAAAATTTCCTGGTAATACAAAATATTGCTGAGTTTAGAAAAAATCATGGCAATCAAGAAGTCAAATTTATGGGTGTGCAATGGAATTCAAGTTGATCATCTCATTACTTCAAATTGCCAGTGCCCGAGAGGCACGGTCGTCGTGGGGTTGCACGTAAATTCCCAAGGTGAGATCACAACTGCAACGACATACGTGGTACAACGGAGTTAAAATAAACTGTATGAAAGATCCGTGTAGTAATGTTAAGCGATTGAGTGATCACAGAAAAGAGCAGATCAGTGTGTACAAATTTCTTATCGTGGTACAGTGTCGTATCGCTCAATTTAAACAGTCGGTAAGCGTGTTGTAAAACCATCAGTGTTCAACGGTGATCTATGAACTGTTAGTAAACATCAGGAAATATTATGTAGTTACTTCTTACACTGTTCTTTTCATGATGAGTCCACGCCAATTGTCTTACTCAATTGCTGTCCAACGGTCTAAGATAATCGGATTGTGATATTCCGCCAGGTGGAGCGGGAGTAGACATGGTCGGTTTGTATGAAAACCGATTAGTCAGTGCACGAATGGTATTTAATACAGGTCATCTAAGAGCTGGGTAGCGAGAAGTGCATGTATGCAAAAGTGCAACGAATCGAGAACGACAGTTGTACTCTGTCCCATTTCCTGTCCGACAGTGAATATTGGCTTGCTCACGTTTGTGTATGTACAAGTCTAGGCCATGAGGTTTGAGCACCGATAACCACTCTATTCATTTTTGCTCAAGGAAGTATACATTTACCTTACCTACTTTCAAAAAACCGAATTTGTAACGCTGGAGGACTACACGTACCCTAGCGTGTTCACCTCCTGACACACGTGAATGTTTTTATTATTGCCGCAACCTACTGATCACCGCAGTCACTCAGTTCCAACGGGTTGTTTCAATGGTTCCGTTGATAACGCACGTAGTCTATCATTACTGTAAATTATACGGTTGCTCGCGTATTCTGTAGTTTGTCTTCTGATTCACTATACAACAGATTGTCCAATTAGAAACGCTCCACTAACCTCGGACGGATCAACTTCTAGCTAATGAAACTGGCAAACTCCACCGGCTACCAACAAAACCGGAAAGTTGAGGCGGTCGTCTACTGGTAAAACAAAGATACCTCCATAGCATTTGCGTAGGTAGAGTGATCGATGGTCAAAGTTAGATAGAAATTTAGCACTTGTTGAAGAATGTTTACTTTCCTACTGCAAAAATGAGGTCAATGCGTTTAGTCGACTCCACTACATGTCCCACTTGCCTCATCAAAATTCGATTTCCAAGATAAAACACAATTGACCTTCACACTACACCTGATCCTCTCTTATACTGACCACCATTCGCACTTAACGGCAGCCTTCGCAATCAAACAGATTTACTATCCATTCACTTGAGAAAATAGGTATTAATTCGGAGTTTTCCCTTCCTTATGCACATCCTTCTCTTTGCTAATGCTTGAACCTCTTTCAACGTTTTCATGAGATAAAAGTGCTGACCACTGTACCATTGACCTCACATTAGACATAAACGAATTATCACATCTAAACACTCAATCATCTTCACCAGTAAGTGATAACCAGATTGCCTGATTTTTCTGTCAGAAACGCACCTTTACCCCCAACAGATTATTCCGGTGATACGAGAGTACTCAACAACCACCACATTTCGATATTCACAACAATCTGTTTTCATACAGGTGAAAGTTTGATAGTATAAAAATCCATAAATAAAAATATCACAGTCATTAAGCGTTCACAATCCTTGCGTGATGAGTTAACGTTATCATAACTAAATTGTCTAAGCCATTTCATGATATCTTTGTTTTAGTAAACACTATGTGCTGCTTTCTTTACAGCTAGGGTTGTGTATAATTTACTTTTAAAATTATTTAGAAAAGATTTTGAGTTAGAAGGAAAAAATGTGAGACTTGCGGTCAACTGTGATTTGTTGATTTACTATCAACCAAATCTGTGATCACTCGCTTGTTGTCTCAAATTTTTCGCAAAACGGAAAAATTAACCGTTCAACTACCTAGGCAAGAAAACATAACATATTTAATTTTAAGAACACAAGACAATGTAAGTCACAATTTTACATATTGGCGGACAATGTAGGGAAGAGAAAACTTGCTGAAAAATACATACGTGCCTCTGACTCAGCGGGACATAATTTACTTTTCCTGGCAGCACCGTAGGTGTCGTTAGAAATGGATTCATTTGGCTATAATTAATCCAGCTTTTGGATTCACAGAAAGACCGCACAAACCTGTAAGCGCTGACGGCCGAGATGTGGGTCAGTTCAAATTGGCATAACCAGTTGATGTTGTTCGATTGTTCACGGAATTTCTTCATTAAACAAAATCCATATTTGAACATAATCTTCCCTATCGGATAGACTTTCTAGCTAGTCTCCTTTGAAACTGTTGCTAAGTGGGGATACTAAATTCGGTGATTTCCAACGAATTTAGAAGTTCTATTCACTTGGTAAACGGTTACAATTAACAAGTTGTAACAGTGTATTTTATCGAGACGACTGAGCAATCTGGGCATCACAGACAAGCAAATGTATCTGAGCGTTTGCACGACAAGTTACTCGTGTCTACTGCGAGGTCAGTGACGCATCAGTCAACATGGTTACCTTGCAAAAGTGTTGTCGGAGTTCAGATTCCGAACGTAACTGAGATATGCACTACCGGAAAGCTCCATTAAGAGCGACACTCAAGGATAGGGCCTCTTTTCAGAAAAGGCTAGCTGGAAAGACCACCTGAATACGAAGTCAGTAATCAACCGTCAGTTTTGTTCTATTTAGGTTAAATTCTTGGCTACCAATCAAGAGACTTTACTGTGTTAATGGGTGTAGGGGACTAACCCAGTACAAAGGTATAAGTGCCAATATTTAGTTCAAAACGCAGTCGCCGAATAGCTCGCTACAGGCAATCCCAATCTATACGAAACAGGAACGTCAAAGAGACGAGACGCGCGCACCAAAAGTGTATTGCTAAGCAGAATCAATTCAAACAACTGATGTTCATTCTGTACAAGGAAAAGTGATGCAAACTGTACATAAAAATAAAGCGGAATATGAAAATGTGTACAAAACCCTATATGGGCAGTTGAATGAAGTCGTCCAGCCGGGTAAAAGTGAGGTCCATATTCCAAAATGTATTTTGTTTAGTAGAACTATTGTAGTTCAAAACAGGTATGCTGGAGTAATTCTAAGAGTTTTGTGGATCAAGATTCAACTGGAATATTTCAAGTAGTCAGTAAGGACAATAAGCCGCGTAAGAGACAACGCGTACGACTAAAGCATTCAAAAGCTTTCACATAAACTAAATTTTAGATCATTATAGCTAGTAGACAACAAGCATGATGAGCTTGGGTGCTTATAGTTCTACAAAAGGTATTTCACTACTTCTCAATGATGAGAAAGTTACACTTCAAAAAATGTTTGTTAAATTCACGAACACAGCGCTTGAATTGTTGTCCGTGTCAGATCATCAAGCGACATAAAATGTAACACAGGACAAATTGGATAATCGGTCAGTTTAGATTAACAACCGCGAATGTTGAGGATTACGCGGTGGACATCTGTAGAACTGCGCTTCAGTTTCCGTAAGCCATTGAAGCTTCATTTCGTGCATGCGCTTCTTGTGCGCATATTGGTTTGTAATGCATAGCTAAATGCTAATGATCTCGGTGACGGTCAACATTTGAATGTTAACAGTTTTTATCCATTTTTGGGCTCTCCATAAACGAGGTGGAAAGCGTCTCTCTTGTTGGCACACTACGTACAGTCAATCATAGCAGCATCAGTTGGTTCTGTAACTGTTTAAGTTGCGTAACATTGCCCAACCACGCGGGTTGATGCTCACGTAGTTCATTAGACAATCGTCTTGCAGTGCGATTACCGTGAGATAGTATGGATCATCCGACAGATTTACGTTCAAAACCGTTCGTCCTACAGCGTAGCAGTTATTTCCCTACGTATCACCGTGTTAGTAGGGATCAAGAGAAAATACACAAATATGCAACTAAATCACAAGATCACTTGTCTCAACTACGTTTTTACGCCTCAGGGAGGTTGAGGAAAATTTTAATTGGTGCTTGTGGTTTATTCTAGTGCTCCACCGTCTGAATGGTTTTCTGAATAAGGCGCAATAGACAACCGTATTATACGAGATTATTTATGGAAAATGTCGCTTAGTATCTACGATATCAGTCGTATAGATATCCGGTACCTTTCAGATTAAATGTTTTAAGGGTTTTTCCACCTCATCAGTGAAGTGAACATGTGTTGTTCATCACAGATTTGTTTCTCGATTACTGTTAGACCAATTTGTTCCTCTTTTCATCTGTGATACTGGCATCAGAAACATTCACCATCCTATTGTGTTTTCACGTTTTAGAGAATCAAATGCTGTTGTGCGTAGAATTAAATAACAGAAAACAATGTGTGTTGAAACCACCGATCATGATACAAAAACGTTATTCCTCTAGGTTCTACAAATTTTAGATTTTCCAATGACCATACTCAGTTGAGTCGCTTACTGTTTATCTCATTATGACCAAAAACCGATTGCCATACGCACAGCATACCGACAGTAAATTCAACTCACATGAAAATGTTTTACGCGTATCCGTAGCACAGGAAATTTAGTCAACATAAAAGCAAGGTCACAGACTAAAATGAAGTCATCAGTAACATTCCTTTTGTACACCTAGAAATTAAATTTCAACTTGTTATCTATTCATATCTTCAACAAATAAAAAATGACAAACTCAATCAGCCTGAATCTCACAATAATCATAGTAAAGTTTAGAAGTAATTTAGCAAACAGACACAAGTTGTTTCACGTGAGAGTTTTAAGGATTCAGTTTCGTAGTCAGATGCATATATCGATTTAAGTAGGAAATATCCGGTGAACAGTATGGCCGGTTGCGTGCAAATACATACTTCAGACTGAGGCTGGTTGAAGATGTAGAAAGACCGTTCAGAGCCCAATTTAAAAAATAAATTACACTTGGATACAAACGTTCCGAAAGTTTTACAGTAGTGAAAACCAATTGAATTATAGTCTAACTAACTGTAATAAAATTAAATAAATTGGTCCAAAATCAAATGCCAAATTCGACGCAGTATTAAAAACACAATAGCAGTTAACAAAATTATAGTTTAGTGAAAAACCGTTTAAAAGTGTTATTGATGAAAGCAAACTAACAAGAAATTTGAAGGATTCATTTGCTATCACCTCAACGGTTGCGGTTTAAATAAAGGTCAAATTGATCGTGGTACAGGCGATTCATTTCCATTAGCTGGTTCAAAATTCCCAACGGAAAACTATCACATCTAGTTAACTCTTTAGGATTGACAACTGAACCTCCAATAGGCTCTAACCAAGTAGTGTGAGACTTGCATGACATTTCACTGGAAACTGAGAAAGTGTACACAAGTTGATTAGTATGTCTGAACCATCTGACTAATCAAGTGTGACATTTGTAAGTACTGTTCAGCACAGCGCCTCAGGACAGTTGAGGCTGGTTACAAGGTGAAAGACAACCTCAGCTGCATTTAGAGCAAGCACATTGGTTCTCAGAACACGTATACTGCAAAACGTCTCCAGCCTTTCTCAAGGTGTGATGTTGCATTAGGATACTGTCAACACCTCTGTCAAGAAGTCAATTATGTGAATAGTTGCTTTTGGTAATTCTCATCGGGCTTTTACTATTACATAGGGTATATACGTTTTATATATGGATAAGTAGAGCAAGTCGAATGGGTCATTAAACTCATAGACATGGAGCGGATCACAGTTTACTGAAGGAGGATAGGAGTATTGGTGAATGTGTGACATTGTCACTTGTACCTGTCGTGAGACATGCATTCGTCGGTCGCAATTGATCCACACTTGCTTGGGTTTCAAGCTTCACAATGGACGAGTGACCGGCAAAGGAAACTGCACTTGTTAGAGTTCCCCCAAAGTTTTCATCGACTCCTCTGATTTGCGAATGACGTGATGTAGTTCGTAAGTGACCACAGTCTGTACTGCTTAGCTAGTTAGTAAACTTATCTGAGGTGTACCCTAATACGGGTAACTAAAACACAAGAGGATGATTCCAGGACTGATCGGTTAGTACAGGTTCATAACATTTATGTATGCAATTAGTGGACTAGTTAACTACACTTCCAGCTAGCGCAAAAATAAACCACTGATATAGTCAAAACACAAGGCTTGTCTAGTAATGAACAACAACGATCGGAGTATGTACATTCCCTACTGACCGTGGAGTATATTTGGACGCAGTATATATTGTATAGACAAAGCTGGCACCATTTTTGGTAACTTGCAATGAATCCTACTTATCGTCAACTGAGCCAAGAATTACATTCTTTTAATATCAAAATGACCAGAATAAATAAATATAGTACTGATGAAGAAACAAAGATTTGCTAACACCATTGCATTCAATGTCACAGAGATTTCTAACCAGTGACAAAATTAAAAGGCAATATATTTTAATTTTACAAGTAAACTCTTAACTGTTTGCAGGGAGTGGTTGAACTAATAAAAAGTCGGAACAACTGTCCTTCTTGGATTCAACCTATAGAGATCACTAGTCTGCTTGTAGAATACAATTCTCACTGAAATGAAGTATGATATAAGAACATACAACAAGCGCATCATTCTACCGGTAAACCCATACTGTAGACGTGTAAACAGAGAATTATGGAAATTGTAGACAAGGTTGAACATTCTATGATCAATAAAAATAGTAGCAAACGAATAGCAAACAGGAATTTTTGACGTCTTGTAATTGCCTGGAAGATTGTTAATGTTCCTCTTTGTATTTATGCACAACCACGTTCACTCGTACTAACTCGTCTAGAAACTTACAAACCAGAAGAGCAAGCCTTCTCCGGTAAGGCCACATTTTTCCATTAGAAAAGCGTTAGAAGCCGTAGCTGATTTCAATCTTAGCAAAAATGAGAGTAAAACGACTTTGGTGTGCAGAAATGTACTTCCGCGTGGGTGTTCACGCTTGCTAGTCCGCAACAAAGATTTATGGTTTGTCATTTCAAAAGCAGCACTTGCCTTATCAGCAGAACTCTGAAGAAATCTGCAATAATGTAGTAACGAACCAAAATAAATAGTCCGGCATGTCATAATCTTTAGGGGAAAATGGTAGAAGTAGCTGAGATTTGGATTAAACCCATTTTTGTCAGCTAGCTAACTAATAATCGAAAACTTGGAAGTTCCAACAATACACTTTGAAAGGTTTATAGCAAAACCGTAAATTCAAAATCGTTAGGGCAATTAACCCGACCGACCGTCACTAATGGTTTTAGTAGAGACATAAAAAGTAACTCCTTCGAATAGAATATTATTTTAGAAAGTGACAGGTGGAGTGATCAGACCTCAGATTGAAATATTCTCAAAAATAATTGCAGCAAAATGCCGATTGAAGCTATCAGACTGGTTTTATCATCAACTCAATTCTACAAATGTGGGTGCTTAAGCTCAGGTTTGGAAAAAAACCAGGATGACGATTTCAAAGTACCCAGATTTCCGGCTCAAATGTAATACAATTTCTTAGTGATAAAAGCATTTAAGAGTGATTTTAGTGACCAAAAAATATCGGACATTTACTGTGGGATGTGAATATTTTTCAAGAGGATGATTGGACTTATTTCAAAATATTTCTGTTAACCAACTTGTCCAAACCATTAGCAACCGTTTCACTTACACCAACGGAATGACACGTCCTTTCTTAAAAATTGGTCTGCTGTTCAGATTCAGACTTCCTGGCTTGCTACGCACTTCTGACAAAGCCTAACTGCAACGAAGCAGCACGTCACGCAATTCGGATTGAGATGCACTAGTGAACAACAAAAGGAAAATATGTAAAATTTTCATACATTTTAAACCAGCAGTGATCGGGCATGACTCAATAACCAAAACCAGAAAAACAAGCGTTAGGATGTTCATCACAATGATTGAGATTTACAGCTGTCCAGTAAACATTTGAAAGTGTTCTTCAAGGAAATGGTCTAGCAGGTTTATTGTTCAAGATTTATACTCCCTCAAATTATTGTTGTGATCAATGTGAATGTTCTCCGGAGTGGTTTCTGTTGTATAACACCGTCAACAGTTCCGCCAAGCTTCCTTACACATCTTGACGGTGTTCCAATAAAGCTTGAACAGACTAAAAGGTACAGTTTCTATACTAATAATTTGTCATTTTGGAGCAGAAGTATTATCTTCATCAACCGGACGGTCACGAAGGCCTGTTCATAGCTGGTCCACTGAAATGGCATATGGTCACCTGTGTCTTAGGCTTGAAGATGAAATTTCGTAATCTTTGATCTATAGTGTGGAAGTTTTTCCAGTTAACTGCCTCAAAGGCAACTGGTTGTGTACGCTTTTGCAGTGAGCCTTTCAACAAATGGAACGACGGTGTAACTGGGAATTTCGGGACCACCAAGCCCATCAAAGGTACATATGCCTCCTACCCAACAGCCGTGCGGACGAAAGTTGTTTTCTTTTCATGTTTGAAGTCTTGCACAGTGAAACACCACATTTCAAAATGCAATCTTCATTATCGTATGAACTAGATAGACAGTCAGTTTCCATATTGCAGTGATCTATAAGAAACTTCTTGAATGTTGTAACGCCAACTGTGGTAGTTAAGTAATAGATGTGGGCGACAAAAGCTTCGGTGCAATCGATGCCACAACCTTATCCATACAACACGGAGTGAATCATGAATAGATACAATCCCAAAGATCAAAACCAGTTGAACCGGTTACTTCGGCATTACTAGCAAGATGACCAAATAGAATAAACGCCGCAACAAACCTCAATCTTTCTTGTTCACAGGAAATATGACAACAATAAGCATCAAACAGACCGCGTGGAGGCAGAAATTTAATCAACGACGAACTGTCAGTTAAAGTTAGCAAGTAAATGCAAAGGTGACAAGTCGCTATCTCTGGACAGTGCACACATGTGAATTAACTGTTTGGAAACCAGCCGACAGAAAACGGTGCGATTGAAAGAGGATGGGTGGGAAATGGCCAACAAGCATTCGCGTGATGCTGTCTTAGGCCTTCAGGTCGGTGCGCAAAACAGAATACACATCATCTCGATCTGAAAGGCTACCAGGACATGCGTAATAAACACTTCGGTTTGAGCAAAACTCAAACCTGATTGCAGCCTCCAGACTCAGGCAGACATTCCGAAAAGAATCAGTGGACTCGGGTTTAGCTCTTGTTATAGTCCGTCATTAGTGGATATCTTTGTTACGGCCTAGATAAGAACTCCGGCCATGCTTTCATGAAGCAACCATGTTGACCACTGCACCACTGACCTCACATGGGACACGATCGAACTATCATATGAGAACGTCCAACAATTTTTCGCTCGCGAGTGATGATCATGTCACCCGATCGTCTCGATGCAATGCTAAAAACATAACCGCAGATAACGAAATTGTATTTCGGATCGAAGGTGTCTCAGGATGTTCTTGATGTAGTCAAGCATAAGATACGGTTGAAGTTCTCGCTTGCAATCACTGCAACACCGTCTACGGGAACTTCCACTTAGACGTAATCGACTTGGGATTGACCAAGTAAAAGTTACACAATCATTCAACAATCCGGGGGAAATGTCAGGTTGACAGTACATCCAGAGAAACGTGCATATGCATTCACAACTCAACTAAATAAGTGGTATGAAATGAAGACAGACTTTAAGCGCCGGAGATAAAGCGTTAGGTTTCTGACTTGATTGAAAACATTATTGGCATTAAGTAGTCAGATCATATTGTTAAACACAATAAATTTTAGACAATTAACAGAACGGAATCGGAATGAGGGTTTCGTAAGCTCATCTGGAAAAGAGAAAACAGTAGAACGTTCCTTATTCCAAACACTACTCATAATCAATTAGCGTCACACCGATAAGAGTTAGCGTGCTATTAGACACAGTGTAAGACAGTGTTCAAACTGACAGTTACCACAACCTATCCGTTACACTTCTCAGAGGTATGTCAGTCATAAGGCCATTTGTTAAACTTGATATTGGAAGATTCTGTTAACCCAATCGTTTGAATAAGTGTTATTGAAACTATGAATTACGCGTTACCGAGTGAATAATTCCAAATCGACAGAAGCGATTTAACACCATTGCTCAATAAATTCAAGCAGACTTTGTTTGTTACCAACCAAAATCGCAGCAATCGGCCGTGAACAACTAGAGTGATAAAAATTAGTAGAACAACATGTGCTACATTGGCATTGCCAATTGATTTATGCACAATGATCGCATTCTGAATGGTACAGATTAACCTTGAGACTCAGAAAACTTTATATTATTGACTGCTATCCTAAACTGCTAGGTAACCTGTAACGTTTGTTAAACCAGCGTAGTAAACACGTGTACTGTGTCCATATTGAACCATAGTCTCATGCTTTCCTGTGTTACTAGCCGCTAAACGTTATCAAGTGACGACGGTGTATTACTGTTATTATGCTTTGCTGTACTGCATGTGGGAAACTATCGTTATGGGTCTAGAATGCCTGGAAGTGAACATTATTGAAATACTTGGGACTATTACCTGTGCTGCAAGAGAATACTGTTCTTCCAGAGATTGCAACATTTATATTGGTATGGCGGAGTCGTTTGGTATCTCATCCACTTCGAAATTGAATTGTAAATGGGAGGCTCGACAACCTTGCCACACCCTGATTGAGATGTTTGAGGTCGGAATACGCTGATAATTAGGTCAGAGGTTTGATTGCGAATTGTTTTCAAAGTGTCGGCATAATTCTCGGGTACATTCTTCATCGACATACTGTCTCAGAGTGCAGCTCTGTCGACCGAATCAAAGACCCCTCTGATGTTCACAAAAAGGATAGTCGTCGGCAGTCTGAATGAATTGCGGAGTAAAATCATGTGCAGAATGCGGAGATGTGGTGAAGGCAGCCACACTCAAGGTCAGATCAAGCTTACTGCTCACATATATGCTTTTCTTTCGGTCCACGAACTGAACCAGCATCAAACGGTCCTGATGTAATAGGAATCAAACTATTCCGTCGGTGATTTGCACAGGAAGTGCTTGATCCATTTTTGAAAATGTAGACGATGGCAACCACCCACCCCACCCCCGTGATACGATACCACTTCACTTTTCAAGATTCTCTACAAAAAAAGCCGTCAGCTCTTTAACTAGGACTAGACCTCCATTTACA
>JTDE01000021.1:551286-578893 GCA_014338405.1 Paragonimus skrjabini miyazakii
TGGAACTGAGCATTGACGTCTGGGGGCAACGGAGACGGTCTGGGGCCGAATACCGCATGCAAATGAGTGGTTTTGTATCTGGTCTTGTTTAAATGCTGAACCCATGTGTTGCTTTGTCGAATAAACAACCCTTGTGCCATCCGCGTTCTTGGGTCACAACAATTGGTGCCGTGACCAGGATTGGAGGATGAAGATCCCATGGCCGCAGCCGTTCGAGGATGGGGACGTCCGGAGCTTCCTGGAGGACTTCGAGGACGTGGCGGAGACGGTCGGAGTCAAGGCCTACCGGACGAAGCTGGTGGCCATGCGGATGCTGCTCGAGGGCAGGGCGAAGGGGCCTCGCGAGGCGGGCGCTAATTGCCGGGTTCGGAAGCCCAGCCGACTGCAAGGAGGCAATGCGGCAGTTCAACGTAGGTGCTTCAAAATGACTTGTGATGTCTGGAACACCGTTAACTGACGGCCATATGATCAATCTATGTCCAAGACTGATTCGGCGATGAAGGTCTCCAGGTAGCGCATTGACGACTAGAACATTGAAAATTAGTACTTACCAGAAACAGATCATTATCAGCACAAAGCTTCAATAAACGTTCATTGTTGCCCGTTCCACAAATACCGTGAGAGTGCGGACCACATAAATCACGCTCGTCAGTGATTAACTCGCCTACAAGACTCTACTCAGAATTACAATGTCCGTCGGCTGCGCGGTATTCAAATGGTTAATGATCTGGTAAGAAGAATTACCTTTACTTACGTCTGAACAGCAATCCGTTGGGGCATGTGTTGCAACAACAAACAGACTGCGTTTGTGAGGTATGTCTCCCATAGCTCTGGCAGCCGAAGGACCATTTTTGACAGGTATCCTGTCAAACAGCGCTCTCTCTATAAATGCGTCTAGGGCAATTCCAATATCGGATTACCCAGTAGCTTGAGTAGCGGGGTCCTCAGACAGGCACTTACAGTAGGCGCATAGTAGAATAGCCGACAGAGATCGAAGTTCTGGCAATACCCTCAGCAGGACCGCAGATATTGGTGGCGAATGTCTCTAAAGAACGTAAAGGAATTGCCTGTTGACCTATCTGCGTAAGTGTTCAAACAATGAGAGTGGAAATCTCAAATGATATCTGAGGTCAAGTAGGGAGTTGTGTCGGTCAGTCAAAAATACTATTCACATGTTTGACGTGATATTTTCACATAGGCAGCACGTGTGGGAGCTGTGATTGGCAGAATATTTTGCGATCAGGAAACCGCTCTAGTACAGTCTCATTGTAGCCATCATTCAAGCTTTAACTACCGTCGCAAGCAGCAAATAATGTAAGTCTCTGGTGTGTGTTCGGAAACGAGAATGAGGGGTCAACAAGTAGAGAATCATCTAATAAATGGAAGAAAGTGGAATATACTGTAATTGTCTGTGGAATAAGAACAAAGTCTATCGCCGACACTTTGGCCAACGAGTCACAATAAAGACAAAAGACAATATGGGTTCCAAAAGTTCACAATTGCAGAGGCCACCTGGTTTGAGAAAAAGGGTTGACTTAAGAGGCCTTTGGTTCAAAAGAATTAACTAACTCTTGAGACAATGGGTGAAGTACGAATTCCGCAATCTCCGTTTCAAATTGTCTATCTGGCTAGTAGTCGATAGAACTGTAGTTCAATACCTCCATTGTCGATCAGTTACCAAATGAAGTAACAACTGAAAAGAATGCTGCAAATGCAAATTGCAAATCGCTTGGACATTACGCGTAATGTGAGTAGTAGGTCAATTATCTAGTAACATATGGGTTAGTTTACATTAATTTTGAACTCCTCGCATTGACGGCTACGCTCGATGTGAACATTCAGTAAGCCAATTAGAGGGCATGGAATCGGTTGGATTCACACACCGAAGCAGACAATATACATGCAACTCACGTTTCTTACTCATATCGATGAATGCTCCTAGAACCATACTGAAAAAATCTTGTTACCAACCGATTGACACATCTTCGGTAGTTTGAAAACGACTACATACAAGACTCTGAAAACAGCCACATTCGTCCGTCCATACAGTTCCATAGTTTTCAGGTTCAGAGTTAGAAATGCTGTATAATGGGGTCAGCTACGTTTAACTAGAGTTTTCTAATGGTTTATTTAGGTAAATAAAACATTTGTTTATGAATCAGACGTACAACTATTTGCGAGCTGTCTGGGATGACATTTTTGGTGAAGAATTTTTTTATAATGAAGTTTTCCCCCCCCCTTTTTCATACGCATACTACGACAAAAGGCCCACCCAATTTGTTGCTCTTTTAGGGTAAGCATCAAGCTGAACTCTTGCCTTTATCGAAGTATAGTTTACTTGATTAGCGAAGTTTAAAGTTTGAGTTCAATCTGCCTCTAACAAAACCTGTGAAAGATCAGTGATAACGAGAAATATATTTGGAAGAATAACAGCTCACCCACATCTCGTCGGTTAGTTTGATGAAACCATTGTATACATAGGACATTATCATAGTAACAAAGCCTGTCTAGTTTAATCGGGTCAGATCTGAGCAGGTCAATCTGGCATGAATGGTATGCAGTAACAGAAGCGTATTCGACGATAAAGACCATGAAGATAACGTAGGAAGTTGAACCCTTACAAGTCAAAATGGAATTGTAGTAGCCAAATGGGAACTACAACTAAGAGATGGTGAGCAACGTAATGCCAAAACAGAGTTAGAGAATATTCAACCCGTACCGCTGCTTAGAATGATAGTATAAAATAGACAGAAAAAGAATGATGACTAGTCGAGAATTTGGTCGATTTCACGTTGAACGTCACTCATATTTGATCTCAGTCTTTGCATATAGACATATTTTCTAGTCAGCCACTTTTAAACAATAGTCACTCGGTTCAATTAACAGTTACTCCTGTCCAGAAATATTGATTCGGAAAATAACTGCAGGAAAGAAGTAAAAATGAAGAGTAGCAGTCTCCTCTTTACCAAACCGATGCAACACTGGTCACCAGCTGCTGATTTGAACACAGATTGTGGTTCAGTTGATTTAGGGACAAAGGCTCCGCCGTGTGAATTACTTGCTTCACTCAAAGTCTGAGGCGCATCCAGAATGGGATTCTTGTATCCACAATGTGCCCTCTCTATAAGAGATGGTTTGTCATCGTACTAGGTGCGCAACCAATCTATCAGTTCAGAGGACACTTCGATAAATATTTGTTCTTACAAGTGTTGAAGAGCGTCGTAGCGACGTCGACATATCTCCATTCGTAGACTTTTGGAGGCACCAGATTCTACGTGAGTGTAAGCAGAACGCATACAGTTTCCTCTATACAGACTAGCTGAATAGTATCATATGTGCACCTGCCCAGTTCATCTAGACGACGTTTGATTGAAGCGCACCTTTACATAAGAGGGTAAACAAATAAGTTCGAGTTCCCCGATAATGTAGATGGGACACATGTGAAGAAGGCTTTGGTGGGCACCTGTTTTCTATAAGCATTGCCAATGAGTAGTTTGACAAATTTGATGTTGTAAATGAGAATGAATTGTGAAAAATCAAGGTTCCGGTTGGATTTGAACCAGCAACATAAAAAGCATACCCAAATGCGACAAGCGCCTTATCAACTGAGCTACAAAACCATGCCGTCAGCTCGGAAATTCCACATTTCTATTGCCATGTCATGCAGTGACTTTAGCTCGTTTTCTGTGTAATCATCTGTTGCAGGGGGTCGAACTGTGCAGGATACATACTCGGTTGGAACACATAAAGCCAGTGGTAATTATTATACTTCCTTGTCCATGGCAGCCTGTTATATATATCTGCGCTTTGGTTTGTCCTCCTGGTTTCCTGGTAGTGTCTGTAAATGTGGGGCTCTCGTTTGGTTCAGTTTAACGTATGAACTGTTTAACAACTGGTGGGATATTGTAGCTCGCTCCTGATCATTGATTGTGACAAAAATCTAATCTAATTCTATTCTGCAAAATTACAATTTTCAAAAGTTCAAGTAACATGATGTGGTCTATGCAACCCATACGTGGATCTTCCAACACTGTTCTCAACAGAATACTCACTGGAAGTTCATCCAATTGTCTGATAAAAACGGTATCGAATAGAAACTGTGTATCGGAGGTAAACATTTTCAACAAATTGGTAAGGCTGCCAGCATATTCACCGTAGCGTAGTTGCAAACAGTGACAACAACCTCATAAAAGGAACTAGTTATGAATACCGACTCAATATCAAAGGAGAATATTACCCTGTGCTTTAGCTTCATGTTCATAACCGGTCCGATGGATAATAAGGTATTCAACAAACTGTATACAGCCAAGTTGAAGCCCACGGGCTAGATTAGATCGACTAGACACCGGAATAATAAAGGCAGTAAGGGCGAACTAAACTAATGTTCTTTGGCAGTCAACTTTTCTTCACCTGAAAGTCATCTTCTAACAGATAATTCTACCTATCTTTTCTAAAGTGGGTGATTTGGTCAGTTGCCTTCACACATCCTCCTCGGAGTCGCATTTATAACAAATTTCAAGGCTTATTGATAAAAATCAGCATGTTTCAAGATCTTACGACGAGTCGTTCGAAACAATCGTGTTCAACCGAGAGAACTTCATATGATCTCTGTACAAATACCCCATAGATTATGAGCCAGATACTGGTCAGATTAAAAACGAACGTCCAGCAGTTTTTGGGATTCGTGAACTCTGGATGAAGTGTCAATGAGGGACGCCTCTGTCATGATATGTATGACAGTAACGGAGCATCCCAAGACTAAAATGGCCGTTCGATTTTCGAGTTTTGTATGCATTCCACTCCGATTATAAAGAGGCATGAAAAGTGTGTTCAGATGTTTGGGATGGCATAAATCTGTGCCCCACGTCTGTATAACGGTCATATAATCGTAAAGTAACAAGAACGTCCGATAGGTCTAAAACTGGACTTAAGAGCGAGCTCAAGAAAAATTATTGTATTTAGACTCATGTAATTCACCATCTGTTGCACAGGTAATTTTATAGTAAACCGTGAGATCGTCTCAGTAAAGTGGATCAAAGTAAGTCATGAAATAAGTTCCGATTTTCAGATGTATTTTTAAAATAACTGTCTAACCATCAAAATCCCAATCGAAACAACTGATGCATTTTTATGTGCACTGAGGAAAAACAGATGGTAACTATAGAATTCATTTATTAGGACGTTTAGTATGCAACTGATTTAGCTTCACGCCGCTTCACCAACAGGCTTGGTATGGTATACGTTGAATCCAGTGAGTGAAATGCAGGGTAAGTGTTGATCACGTGAAACGTACCGGTGACAAGCGCTGCTGTACACCTGGGTCCAGTAGCTGACAGATTTATGATGCAGTTTGACGCAACAGCGATACAGCAAGTGATATACGATCGCAATCGTCCACAGTAAGTACATTTCAGTGAACTTAGCAATAAGTTTCAACAAATGCTCTTGTGAAAAATTATTTGATTGAATCCGGTAACATTGAATCGTGTAAGTAATTCAACTTCGAACTAATCCGAACGAGAGAGAGAGAGAGCTTGTCAGAGCACGTGCTGACGTCTTTATGAACGAAAACAACCTAGTCTTACTAATCTGATAACAAGCTGTGACAGGTTAATTTATGAAAATAATTCAATAAGTATCAAATTACCCACGTCAAATAACCCAAACATACAGGCTTTTCCTCGCGACACACAGACACAGTACGGATATTGACTTTTTACGAAAAGTGCGGTCACAAATACCTCAGTAAGTGTATGTCACATTTGACTGTGTTGCTCTGTAAAATGTGACAAAAGTCGTAGCCAGAAGTGATCAAGCTCACCTAAGTAACCAGGGTATGTAAATTTTCACTACTGGCCCAGGCCCTTGGAGTTAAACCGGATAGGAAGTTTGAGTTTTGAACCACAAGTTGTGCCACGCAAGGGTTGTAATAAAAATGACAGGTTGAGCAAAAACCCACGATGTGGTAGGCGCATCATAGTGTCGAAAAGGATTCATTCCCTAATGCAACTGAAATAGAATCATACGTATATCAGAATCGTTGCTAAACTTTCAACCATAGTGCTGTCTGAAAAGGGGTTAAAATACAAAAACTGGTAGATGTCGGTACATCGTATTGATTAGACAGGTTAAATACTCAGTCAGCGGGTCGGGACCGGTCACTAAGTCCAAGGAAGGACAAGACTTATGAACGATCGCTTTTGAACACAGATCTGACTTTAATCAATTGCTTGATACGGTTACAATAAATCTCAAGATTGTTGGATTGGAATGAAATAACAGGACACTGAATGCACAAATTGACTCGACAGCGTGACAGGTAGTCGCGATGGGTCTAGGTACTGTAGCTGGTTGCTACAGGAAAAACCAGTCCATATTACTGAAAATTTGGTATCAATTAATCAACACGAAATGCGTGCATCCACTGTCCTAATTGCCTCGTTATAACTTCTAAAAGGAATTAATCGTTTCGAAGGGTACCACTGATCACAAGAACTTAAGAATATCATCACTCTCATCTCAATAAAGTTGACAGCTTAGAAGATGAACAAATTTGTTTCAATAGAATTCTTTCTTCAATGTGACTATGAAAATAACATTTTCGGACGGTTCACCAGTAAAGAATTGCATTGCACCTCACAGAGGCTTTCCTCATTTGGATCCATTTCCTATAGCAAACAATGTTGCAGGAAACCGTAAGAATTTCACAAGAATCATGAGGTTTCCATATTCATCCTTCAAGCTCTCACAACAGTCGTTATTGAAATATGAGCAAAGATCACACACATTCCCAATGATGTTCAATTAACCACAGCAACAGTTTCCACGTTCTCTATGGTTGGCCGCTATAGAGGAGGAGCAATGTACAGTGTTCTTTCCAAAAAGAACATTCTCAGGGGAAAATACATTAGTTAAAGGTGTACTTAACGAGGTGGGGAAAAAGTTTTCACACACTGGATACCCCCATTGAAAAAACAAACCTCCCAGAACCATTCAGGACACCATTTTGAGGCTCAAAACGAACCCAGTGTCTTACAGGGACAGACAGTAAGTTGATAACGTGGGACTAAACTCAATTCGCCTACACATCGTTTACATGTGGAACTACTAAAAGACATACACAAGTTCGCAAGCAATCTTCAGTCATCACACTGATAGGATAGAAAACCATCAACATCTGACTAAAGGCTCACGTTTATTCACTCCTAATTCTCCAATCTGAACTATGCTGAACCGAAGGTCCCGAAATGGGGTTTGGGGGTTGCAGAAAAAGAAATAGACAAGGGATGTCAGGGATTTTCCTTTATAATTCGTGCGTCTGGACCCAAGTGGCGTACTAGCAATATTACCTACGGGCTACTGGAGTGCAAAGGGAAGAAACAAACCGCGTTCCGTTTATTTTCGGGAAATGTTTTAAAAAATGAACTAATTGAGAAACAATTATTAACTTGCATCCCTTTTCCTCAAATTGTTCTCCATAATTTATTTCTACGTTCAGATATGACAATGGTTATAACGGTATTTCGCTAGTCAAAAGTCCCTTTGTCTGAATAAAACTTTTAACCCATTTGTAGGCCTGGGGACCCAACTATTTATTACATCGTTGCATAGCAGCATACGGTACCGTCCAGTGTGTTTGTCTTTAGCTTCCATTCCAAACCGACTTGTGATCCGTCGCCAATGTATAGTGATAGCTAAATCATCACTACAAGCTGTAGACGAAGGTCACTCGACAGTATCTAGTGGGTCTGCTATACATTGGCCTACTAAGTACAAGAGTGACGAGAACCTAGGCATTGAATAAGTGTACACATCTATTTTGTCAAGCCTAGCAAAGCAAAGTATTCTACTCAATATGTCACACTCCCGTCGACCCGGTTTCCTAGGCTTTACGAGTGCTCTTCTAGCAAGTGAAGTGTTCATTTTGTCAAAAATATGCTCCTTGTGAAAGAGGGTACTGTAGTACAATTAGTTTCGCAAAAACAACTGCCTAATTGTATCAGAATGACCTAACTATCACATTCAATTTGTAAAAAAAATTATTTGGTTTGCTCGTCTGTTAGACAAAGGTGGCCAACCGATTACCATGGGGTGAAAGGCAAGTTAAAATGAGAAAATTTTAGTCTGTCACATGGCACTTAACATATGCTGTGGAAACTGAAAATTTAATTTTTTGAAGACATTTACAAACGAAGTAAATAGTGCAGAGAAGAACCTAATCAAAGTTCATATTTGAGTGTTTCAGCTTTCGTCGAAGTAACAGCAAATCAGAACGGAATGATCTGTTTATACTGTCTGATGTCAATGATAAAATTCTAGTTTCACCTGCGACTGACTTCATTATGTGGTTGCCACAAACTGTTAACTATGGTCGCTTAACAGCATACCCCCTTTCAGTGGGTCGATATTGCTTTAATGCGCCAGGACTGTGTTTGATGAGACTCCAATGCTATTTTCGGACGTGAGTCTTTGGAAATAGTGTTGTATCATTCGCATCAATTGAATTCCAAGGTATTAAAATGGTCTCGTTCCACCAAAAAAATATCTGCCTCGGAAACAAACATATTTGCTTCTTCCCTCTACTTCTACTTCCGAAAGATGATTCGCAACAGGGAGAGGGGTACCGTATTCGACAAGTAATATCGATCTCATTCGTTTTTGGTTCATGGGTTGTCTTACTCACCAATTCCATACTGTTTCATTTGTTCACGATTTTTGTGTCAAATTCACCTGTCAACAACCGACTTGTGATCTTACGATTGGAACTGACACCTCCATGTAGAGATCGTCTCACAACGAGACAACTTGTCTCACCATCGTGTGAGCTAGCCCCCAAAAAGGACACTAATGTGAACTGAAATATCGGGCGATGACTCTGTTTGCAAGCGAATCATTTAATTTGGAGGAGGACATTCCAATTTTATGAAAGGTGATTAATGTGTTTACGATACGGCGGGTAAGACAACTTTATGACAGCTTACTTACGTAAACAACTGTATTCGATCATTCTCATTTGGCTTTAAGGATTGCATGACGTATGCGAGCTGTAGGTAGCAATTCAAAACAACTTATTATTATCACCGACACGAGATGACTCACCGTTTGATGAACACGAGAGAATGTCGTCGACATTGCCTGTCATGAGGTAGGTAAAAACGCTCCTGAACAAATTTTATACGTATATTTGGTAAATTAAAGCTTAACGTGCAACATCGGCACGAATTTTGTTCGAACCGTGGTCAGCTGACTGAAATATTAGACATAATTCGATATTACTGATGAGTAGTAGGGGATTTTTGGGTTTCATATAGGTTGAACATCACCTAATTCATTATGGTTACTGATTCGGATTCTAGTTAATTGGCTTTTGTCTACACCTGGATGATATCTTAGCCTACATGCTGCCGTAAATGTTGGACGACATTATGTCAACTAGTTGGTTTTTCTATTTTCCAGTGAAAACTGCTTGCACGTAATTATTCTATGATCGAGTAATCATTACAAGAAAGTATCAGCAATATTCACTAGATAGTATTTCAGAAAATCCCCGGAACTGTGAAATACTAGGAACATTCTTAATGATGGAATCCAGTAGTAATTCTGAGGGTACAACCACTTTGACAGTTCACGCATAGTAAGTTTATCATAGTTGGCGGTATCTGAAACGGATTAGCCTGTCACAGTGACCGAAGCCAAAGGACGCCAGCACTTTAAACCATCACCTCAAGTGGCTTGCGCTGCATCATTTGCGGTTCCACTCACACACCGAATTTCTGGTGTAAACCCGAAGGAATAAGACCAGTAGGTGTGTGAATGAGGCCTTTGTGTCCCACCGGCCAATGCTGGTTAGCCAAGTGAATGGCTAGCACGAAAATACACACACAGAGAGACTGCAATGACAAGATCCGCACTAAGAAGAAAGACATGTAAAATGTAATACAAGAAACATTTCAATATACGAGTGCATGTTAATGCATTCCAGAGAGGATAAAGTTGAAAAACAAAACTCAAAGCTGAAATATGAAAAGATCAGGCAAACGATTCATCATTCAATACACCAACAAAGCTCAAGAAAAGAATGGGTAGAAGATTGCAGACACCCAAGTTTCTGAAAAGAGGAGCGGATTAGTTGCGAAATGACCGTAGTCTTGGTCGATGCAATCATTAACAGTAATAGAGTGGATATGCTGATATGACCTACCTGAGCCTAACGTATTCGTCATCTCTCCGCCGACGGCGCACTATGAGTACCTTGGTGACCTAATAATCCAAAACGACCAGCACATTCGCGGCCGCACACATCGCAACGTCATACAGTCATGTCACCACGACCTATAGCACCGATGGCTCCCTTGCGTACCGGGCGCTTTCGTTCTCGACTGCGCAATAACTGCCCGCTGAACTCGCAGACGCCTGTCCGAATTGTATTCCTCCAGGCAGTCCGGTTCAACGCTAAGTCTTCCCAACATCTGCACAGCATTCTAAGAAGAGATAACTTCACCGGAGAAACAGTTCTGCTCTCTTCAGAAAATATGTTCTTGTCAGCTGGATCGACTATCCGACACTAGAGCGACGAGCCGAGAAGATAGAGAAAAATTCCATTTTCTCAAAATGAAACGTTGTCAAAATAGTCATTCCGTATAACGACCAACTCAAAACAGTAGCAATGGCCACAGGGACTTGCTATCTTTCAGCGTAACGCGAGACACTAATCAAGACGCCATTGTCGCTAATACTCACAACCAGTGAGATCCACAGGAAGAAGACATCAATGTTGAGTTTAGTTCGGTCAGTGTTGTTTATCAATTAACCATCCATGAACATCGCTCAATGAACAAAGTTGCGTTCCAGCTTCCTGAATCGCCAGTTATACCCTCAGGTCTATCGAGCCCCATTGTTGAAGTCAGTAGTCTGACTCACTCAAAAGTTGTTCCAAATAACAGTGAACAATTGAGACCATTTTATTTTTTCAATTGTATAGTTAGTAGTAGGAGATTGTGAACAATACTGACATTTCCCCCGTGGCACTCTCAACAGATTGGTTCCAAAAATGTCACTCAACTAACTAACCCGACGAATGCTGTACATAACGTAATCTACACAGTGTTTATGTGTCTAGCCATTCACCATGGTTCAACGCTTCTCGCCAGTTTATCCGCGCATGGTTAGCAACATTCGTTTCTCGATTAACCTGTCACAGTGATCGAAGTCCACGGAAACCTATGCATAACCGCTTGCACTGGACCACTTATGGTTCCACTCACACACACCTCGTATTCCGTACAAAACTCGAAGGAACAAGACTAGAAGGTGTGTTAGTGGAAGCCTTTGTGACTCAGTCGACCAACAATGGTTAACCATATGGTGGGTTGGTAGAAAAGTGAAACCCTTATCACTCGGTATTACAAATTATAGACTCCAATGGTAAGATATATGATAGGAAGAAGATTATTGAGAATGAAGGGCAAGAGGTAATTTAACATAGAATCATATATTAGTACACGCTATGTAGGACTAGGACGGAAAGTAAAACAATCAATTTGGACTGAGTGACAGACAAAACTCTCAGTCTACAGCGCACCAACAGAGCTATAGAAAAGGTAATGGGCATCCATGACTCAGGTTTCCGAAATGAAGAGTGGGTGATTTACCAAACGACAGGAGTCATCTGTTGATATAAGTGAAAAAAAGTACCTAACTTACTTCACTTGTGCCTAACGCCTCTTCCCGTTGGCGGTGTGCTCTGAGTAAATTGACAACCTACTCATTAGAAACGGTCGGCATATTCACGACCATCTCCATCGCAACATTAAATAGCCGTGTCACTATTGTTCATGGCTCACGTAAATCCTTTGCAAAGCGCGTGCTTGAATTCACAGCAGCTCAACTATCGTTTATTCGATCTTTTGATGTCCATTCGGATCATTGATACTACACCGCTAAAGACTTAGTTAGAAAACATTTTGGTACGACAACTTTTCACTACTAGGATTTCGATCCGTTCATCAGCAATCCGACGAACGTGTCCAAACCAACGTAGTTAGTTGAGTATGGCGTTCATCCCGTCAGCGTTTGCCAGCCGAAGTACCTCAGTGCTCTGGAAATTGTCTGGCCACCGGATAGCCACATTGGGTGTTAGACATTGCAGATGAAAACAGCTCAGATACAGCACATTACATTGATAAAATGCTTAGGTTTCCCTGTCGTACAACAGCGTAGACAGCACCGTTAAGCAGTAGACAAGCAGTTTAGTGTATATCTTCAGACTGCGGTTCTATCCGATACGCCTTCCGAGACGTAAGAAAGCAGCGCTAGCCTCTGCCACATGAGCTCACAAGTCGCGTTGCAAAGATAGATACAACTGCAGGCTGCTACCCATGTTGCAGAGGGTTGCATAGCCATCTCCAGGTGCAGGCACAGCACTTCCACCCGAAGAAGGCAGAATGAAGGAAAATGTCTTACCGGTGTTTACATCCAAACCAAATTCGGATGCCACTGTCACGAAAGCCTTGGTCAGTCGCTTAATTTCATCTTCGCTGTGCGTAAATAGCGCACTATCACCTGCGAATGGAAACGGCACATCGTTGAAGCAGACAGCCAACTCGAGCTGCCGGAACGTCGAATATTCGGCAGACGTTCATCCGTGCGATATCCAACTCCAATGCCGTCCTGCGAGTCTTGAAGCGCAACTGTTAACAATGTAGACAAGTATGAACCAAATAGGGATGGGATTGGACACAACCATGCTTCACGCCAGTGACAGTATCAAAATCACCAGAGATCGATCCACACGATTGTACTTTCGTCTTCATGTCCACATGCAGCAGTCTAATTGAAATAACGAACTTACCTGGACATCCAAACGTACCAATCACCGTCCACAACCCCTCCAGGCTTACGGAGTCAAACGCTTTGGTGGCATCGACAAACAAGGCATACTGCTGCTGGTTGCGTTCACGGCACCTCTGGGTCTGTCGAGCACTGAACATCGTGACGATCGTACCGCAACTCATCCGGAAACCGCACTGCTCCATGGGAACACTGATCTCCAAAACTTCCGCACTGAGTCGGTTCACCAGAATTCCTGCTAGCACCCTACCAACTCATCTCAGTAAACTGACATTCCGAGAACATAAGTTAGGATCAGAGCATCCTCGAAGTCGTGACGGATTACCTTCTGTTCCCAGATGAATTTAACCAACCGGAGCAAAGCAGTTTTCAAACCTGAGTAGTCATACTTCAGAAGTTTCCCTAACAAACTATCTCCACTTACAGTCCTTTCGTTTCGTAGCTATCCAATAGCTGTCTGCATATTTACTACGTCCTGGAAGAGAGAAAATGATGCATTGAAATTCAGTTGTGGCTGACCATTCACGGTCACCCCGTCACTGAGAGCTGGTCTATTTAATACCTGATCCAAGTGTATGCCTCCAGACTTTTGTGATATCCTCCCGTAGAGTGCACGAAAAGCGAAAGTCCCTGTCAATCAGCGCTATAATAGACTGGATGGGTGGGCCAAAGATCACCTTCAGTGAGTCACAGAACTCTGCCGAAGTAACCCTGCATCAATAAATCTTGTTTTCTCCACCAGTCTTTCTTGATTCTGCGGTCGTTCGGTGAGCGTTTGAGAATGTTGTTCTTTGTCTTCACGGTTTAGACCCATTGTGGGAACAGTAAACGCTTCATTTCCCCCTCGTACCACACTTGAGATAACTGTACCGTTGCCGGCAAACCAGTCCAGATGTTGCCGGGGCTGGATACTGATTGTTTTGATGATCGCTGCTATGAAATATGCCTTCAGGTGTTGCCAAATACTATCAAAGATAGTGGAAACGGAAACCTCTTTCAGATGAATGGCAACTGTAGACCGTCCTTGTTTTTCATCTCCTCAGTCTTTTAATATCTACTTTTTACCACAGCACGGAGGATCTACAATGAAGGGCTTGCAAATTTAAATAAATAATTTGGTCCTGACCAACCTATGGCCCATGCTGGTCTGTTCCGCAATTCACTCGCGTGGTACGTCCTACACGAATTTCGCGCAGTCGCACGATCACGTAGTCAAGCAACTGGTGATGTCTGTTTCATTCATGAATCCAAGTCGTGATGCCGGTTGAATCCAGTGGAAATCAGATGTTTGTGATAGCCAACTCATGAGTAGCACACAGCTGGAGTAGACAATCACTGTGCTCATTGACTGTACGAATGCCGTGGGGTCCGAGGACTCCGGACCAGGCTGTTGAGTCGCGCCCAACTCGTGCGATGAAGTCACCCAGAACAAACAGTCCACCACTCACCAGTGTAAATTGGACTGTGGTGGATAGCTGATTGTAGAACTAGTTCTTTATATCATATCAACGCGACAGAGCTGAACCATAAACACATGTACATGAGACGATGGCACGACGGATGGTAATTGGCGGTTGTGATATGTGGTCGGTCAATGTCCAAGACTAAACCGTCGATGTTTACGTACATCGAACGCTATCAGCCAGTACACAACGATGAGGCCATAAAGTAAATATTTGATAGTGAAGCTAAAGCAAGTTTGTGAATGTACGAGTTTAGATGTTTGGGCCATGTACAGAAAATGCCAACCACGCATCAGCTTTGTCGACTACTGTGATGATGCCACAGCTAGTCGGCATGAGATGCGAAATAAACAACTGGCAATATGGTGTGGACAACTGGAAAAATGAGTAACTTCCAGATTTTAAACGAAGCACGATTCCTGAGCTGACACCTACATTATTTACAGCATGTACGGTTGGAGGGGTTCGGAGGATGGCAACTAATCGGGTTAAATGGTGTGAGGGTTTAGGTTGAGCTGTCTGTGCAGTAAACGCATGTTAGACGGATAGTGAAGGCCATAGGTGGAAACAACTTGGTAACGACCGATTGCACTTAAATGTGATGTTTTAGTAACAGTTACATCCCTCCCCCTAGTTTGTTTCTAAACTAGTCTGGTGAGCATCAGTGTCAACCAATCATGTACTGTAGCTAATTACTGCGATGAGAATCTAAATCATTCAACAATAACGACAGTTCATATGCTGTCGCGGGCAAAATGCATGCATAGCTCGATCGGGCAAACCTTGTGCACATAACCCTACGCTACACTTTATTCCCCATGTCCCCCGTGAACCGAAGAATAGTTCGGGCAATAGGTGTGTAAGGACACGTAACAAAATGTGGTTTGCCCAGTTCGTTTTAGTTCACTATGATTTGAAAGACGCAAAAATGGTCACGTAAAACCTATGCCTGAGTAAATTTCTGCTTACACTTGTCTCATCTATGAAAACGAAATGATAACCAAACAGACAAACGATTGAACGCGCATGAGCAGAACAAAGGGGCCTGTATTGTGATCAGTTGTCATTCAACGATTGAAGCGTGTACATCAGTCAGCTAGGAGGGCGAACGGACAATGAGTAGATCAGCAGGCGATTCAACTTCCAGCCAAACATTAACCGATCAACCAGTGTAGAGAATAAAACGCACACAATGTCAACACGCTAAGAAATTAAATGCAAATGGCAGCACAAATTAAAACTAGGTAGTGGAGAGACAGAATAGCAAAGGAGAAAGGGGAGAGAAAAAGAATGCCTCGCAAGGTTCACTATCATCTGCTTATGAATATAAAAATGTTATCTTTGAGGCACCTCAGAAGAAGTTAAGACGTACTTGGTCTCACTCTAAAAACAGTATGAACTCCTTTTGTAGAGCCTCCGTTGCGACTTATCGTCCATAAGTTGCTGAATAATGTAGTGTCACTACTGAGTAGTATGGCACAAGTCGAACGCACGAAAACTAAAGGGTGGTTCACAGTGCCAGGAAGACTAAGAGCTAGAAACGATTATTGAAAATGTGTATATGCAGTGTGTACGGGAAGTCGGCGAAACAATGTAACAACAAGATTCAGATAAACGTTGGTCTTTTAAAATAGCGTTAACGTTCGTGAGTGTTCATATACACAAAACTTCTCAGACCAAACGCCTCTTGTGATCACAGCAAAACCAAACACGGCTGTCATACAACAAAACCGGCCACTAGCACTCACAAAAGGAAAGAGCTGGGAACAGATTGTTCGGAACAAAGGCAACGCAACTGGTAACATGAAGGTAATTCAGATACCAATGAACCCTACTGTTGGTAAATATGTGATGCGCATCAGGCCATATACTCTCAACCAATGTGAGCAGAACATCGTTAGACATCATTTTTTCCGGTCCTAATTGAAGCTAGAATCCTTCGTACTTTGTCGGCAGATCTCATCCGGTTCACAAATGTGCATCCTCCAGCCTTGGCCTTACTGAATCAGCAACGTTGGACGCAAGCACCGCTCGTTTGGCACAGAAAATATTTTACTAAGTAGCAAATTTTTAACATCGAGTAGTTCAATACTGTTTCGTCTCATATTCTATAGACTTCAATTCATAGCCACTGGGTCTATTGCCCCATCAAATGTAAGCAATACGACGGGATTACTGAGGGATGAACAACAGCAACTTCAAGTCCACCCCAGACAACCACTAAGACTCACAGCAGTAGAGCAAAAGTGAGCACAATAATACCGCCAAACCCCTCAATTTATAAATAAAGGGCCAGGACTTGTGAGACATGAGAGCTCTGGAAATTCTTGTCAAAACCCAATAAGCAACCGCGTCCCCAGCAGGAATCGCCCTAAGGAGGCAAGCGAATTTAGATGCACAATGCCCAACATTAATCAGTGACCAATAGATACAGTGAAGCCCTGAACACATACCCAAAGTACCGGCGTTGTTACCTTACAATACATGTGATTCTGTTCGTTATTTAAATGAACAACAATTTGTGATCTAGTGTCATCGAGTTCCCAACCTGGAGCAAGGTAACCTAAATGCTAACTCATTGCCTACCATGCAATATTTCGCTAACAAGTGACAAACTGAGCTGAAAACAACAATCCAGTGGCCAGACTATAATTTTGATTCGGGAAATGAAAGCATTGGCAGTGAAGCCTGCTAATTCTTCAAGACATAATCATATTACTGGACGAGATTCAAAAGACAGTGGACACCGTTGACTGGGGACGTTGCCTGAGATGGTCACGATTAGCAGCCAATGACGTAAATGTTGTGAATCTCTGAATGCACCCATTTAATATTCGCAATTCTCTAAATATTTCTCCTTCCCATTCTGAATCCCAATTATGTAAGGTTTCTTTGTTGCGACGTTTGCAAGTTCACAAAAGTGCTCGATATATATATATATATATATATATATATATATATATATATATATATATATGTGTCTTAGCTCACGAACAGCAGCGATTAACTTCCTCCAGAAAAACTTCGCGCACTAAATGACCATTACAATATAACGCCATACAATCGTCTACTACATGTACTCGGTTCATTAACCAAGTCTTGCTGACATCAAGCCCAACCGTTCTAATTGAATTAGTTTGTAATCGGAGATCGTGGTGAACCACTGAGCTTCCGAGGTAAGTGACCTTTAGTCCAACTTATTTGTTGTTCCTTGAAGTACTTTGTTAACGGCGGTATTCGGGGAAATTTGTAGTAAGCAAATGGCGCTGAACAGTTTGCGATCCCAGGAATTGTATTCACGGAAATCCTCAACGCAAGATAGTGTTTCTTGCAGATACTTCACGCAGTACTGCCCTCTCGTCCGAGGTGTATATATCTTCATCTCTTCCTCCTATCCGTTTGTTTCTTTTGATGGGGTTTTTCAACGGTTATAATGCCGACATTCACCACGGACGTTGACCGACTGGAAGACCGCGAGCAATCTCGAAACTTCAACTCGCTCAAGAACCCTTTGAGCGCGTTGGAAAAAGGCGACAAATGACTGCAAATCACGAATCTCCGGATCAGGTCGATTGGTGGAAGCTACTCAAGGGATGACAGTTACCTTTCTAATGCAGATGCCAAGAAATGTAGCTGTAGTAAGTAGCCTCAAAACTGTAGAACAGCCATTCTCTTGCCATTTCTCCGGTTCTATATTGTAGGAAAAGTCTCCGTGACAAAACCTTGTTCAAATCAAAAGTTTTATTCTCCATGTTAATAACCGGCTACAATTCTAGCCAGAAAGCAGGAGAATGTTGCCTAATCGTCATATCACATCAAAGATCGTCGACGTTCGGCAACTGCCATCGAAGGCTACGGTCAGATGGCTACAAACATTATTGTTCGCTTTTGTCTTCGAATAAGTTCTGTCGTACATGAACTTTTTGCCGCAGTCTTACACAGACGGCTAGCAAGGTTTAAATCGCCACCATACAGTAAACTATATGGAAAACCAAGCACTAAGAAAGAGGATGAGAGTCAAAACTTATAAGCTCGTAAAACGGACTACCTCATTACCGGTGAATGACGGCTATAGAAGCTACCTTCGGGACACCGAAATACGCTATACTGATTGTTGTTTGCTGTACGGGAAAAAAACACGGTCTGCAAGCCACTAGCATCCGAGTAGCTGGCTTGCATTGGCAGCGAACTATGAAAGTATAGTTTGCTTGCAGAAAAATAGCATATTAGAGTAATCATGCAGTGAACCCAAAAAAACAACCTCCATATTAGAAAAGGATAATCCGCCGTTAATTATGTTGTTAACTTCTGTTGTGACAGATGGTCATTTAGATAATGGTGGTGGAGTACGCCTTCGTGGTTCTTAGCCCGGCCATTCGGCATGAAGCCGAAAAATATCCCATCGTGTGGGAAACATGGCGCCCAAAAGTCACCATGTAAGGAAATGAATAGACGAGTTTTTCACTGGTTGGCTATAGACACAAATTGCACGAACTAAAAATCACTGGTTGGTTACAGCGGATAAAGTGAAGTCATGAAAACGTTGAGGCCTACCTAGATGCACATCATGTTATCTTGATACACATGTAATGTGCGAAAACGGAGGTAAGTGAGCAACAGTCACAAATGAAAAAACGATCAACATGACGATTAGTTGAGACGCAGAAAATGATATAATTTGTCATCTTAAAGATAAGACCTGATTGTAACGGGACTGACGACGTGTTACCTCCGATGATGTAAGCTATTCAACAAAAGCTGAATTACGTCGATGATAACTTCAGGGATATCAAAAAAGTACCCTAATAGCAAAAACGTCAGTCGAATACGTACAGCAGCTCTCCATTTTACGTTCAACACCTAAAGAATCAAGACAGTCGTTGCACCACAATAAAGTGAAAACTCCGTCACAGAAGTATTTCTGACACGTATGAATTTACCACTCCTCCAATTTGTCTTGTTCTATCAATCACTTCTGATAAACGTCATCTCCAAGTGCACTTCAGTCCACCAGTACAGATGCAAAAAGAATCAGATACTTAAAGATCACAAAACTTTTTTAAAAAATAAAGTGAAACAGCTCAGTTAAGCAAAATCTTTTTTAATCGGTCGTTTGGACCAGTAACTCGCATATTTTATTTAAATGTGAGAGCGACTTCGTCACAATACACACATCACAGATAAGACCTAACAAGATCCGAACTTGAGTTTGATGCTTCGTTTCAAAAGCGGTCGAATGGAAAAGCAGATGAAAATGTCGAAGTTACGATTACACATGAGTGGTACTCATCGTCGAACAAACGAAAGACCAAAATAGTTAAAAGTAGTGTGTTAACTCGTTCAATTATTCAATATATAGAATTAAATGTGACTAGACAACACATCCTAGATAAATCACGCTCAATAGCCCGTTTCCAATAGCTTGACCGTGAGCAAGTAAATTGCTTGAACGCTCGAACTGGAGGACCTTTTTATTACTAGCTGTAGCACTGTGGTGGCTATTTTGTTTGGACTGTTTCAGCTATTTTAGTGTCCCACTACCTGCTTTCAGACAAGTGTGTTGGTCCCAACGATTGCACAATATTTGATACTACTTACAACAGGGAAAGTAGGTAGTGAATAAAACGACTAATAATGGTTAAATTGAATATCTGCCGAAAAATAAAATTCACGGCTTCTTGGAAAGCCTGCATAAATGCTAGAAAATTGACACGGCCGACCCGTAGATACGCTTAACGTGCCTGAAGCTGGTCAGTAAGAATCTCACAAGCATGGTGGGACAATTGCAAGCCTCCACAAAAAAACAGACTTAAAACTGAGGAGATAGAACCCATGGTTAAATGGATGAAATATCAAAACCTAGTGAGCACCAGGGATTGCAGGAACACGCTCTGAAGATAGCGGTTAGAGCTACATCTAGAACATACTCTTCTAGACAGCCAATGACGGGAAACTCTTCGCAAGACTCAGGCCAATGAACTGATGATCACCTATTGGAATAATGTGATTTTCTGTCTCAAAACTTCCACTACTTGAGCAAAAGCCTACTGAAAAACTTCAAACAGGAGGAAAAATTAGATTCAAAATGAAAACTGTCATCTAGACGGCCGTTTTTAATAGTTTCTAGCCTATTGGGGGCAAGATTACGTCAGTGATCTACGTTTACCACAAAAACAATGAGTCTAACGTCAGTCGTCCAGGAATTCACATAGGATCAAAAAACGGCCCCACCACGCAACGTACGTGACACGTGTAATGTGCGACCGAAACCAGCAGGCGCGCACTAGTTGAATTTGAATTGGTGACGGAGCGTGCTGCTGTGTTGTCGGCGCCGTTTTAGTTATTGTTTGTGTAAGTCGTGTGCATGGCTTACTGGGCCTTTGGCTCACGCTTGTTTCTTGTTGTTTCCTTTCACAGGACCGTTGTTGGAACCCCTACTTCGGAAGAACGTTGTCCCCTGGTGTCTCCACATTGCCCTAAAGTTGGTCCGTAAGTATAACGCACAACCCGAGTAGAAACAGCCGGCTTGCATGCTACACACGTGACCTGGTCAGCAAAACTGATCGCACCCTTCAGATTATTCAATAACCATGTTACATAAAACCCAACCTTTAAATTGGCACAGGACACGTCAGCGCATATCATGGTTCACTTTTTATTCAACAAAAGTCCAACATTCAACTTTGAAATCTTTGGTACACAACGAATCGTGATGGAAACTCGTGTCCCACGGACAAGCGCATCCGACGGAGGACCACCTTCCAGTCCACAGTTGTTCCAATTCACAACGCAGGCCCGATGAGCGTCTGACTGCGCTTGTACTTTTTGCATGCTTGGTAAATAAATCCTGTCTGACCGGTAGAAGTCAATACCGTGCATATAATGTGTATACAATTCTCCGGCAACGAGATTCAGGCTACGTGGCTGTAACAGCGCTGAACCGATATAGCGCGAATCGTAAGGTGCCAGCTGTGCAAGGTTCTAACAAATTGGTGTACATGGGAACAGTAAAATTTTGCACACAACCTCATTCGTACTTTTATCACCAGCCGCCGAGTTCATTACATCTTTGACCGGCTTATAGAAATCCAGCACGCCATATGATCCGAGATTGATGGTAGCCACGACAGGATAGTACAGCGGCCCGTCATGATGGGGCTATCAAGCAATAAAAACAACAGCATACGGATAAACATATGCGAGCGAACGCAGTGAGATAACCTTTCCTACTTCGCATCGATATTACAATTATCACCATCATCTTCATCATAGACAGCAATACATCAGTGGTTCATACTGATGCTAACTGCTGCACAATTGATAATACATAAAACACCAAAGTGTTGGAAACGTTTCACAGAATATAAAAGGTAAAATATCCCAGCCTACTTGATTTTAATTGAAACATAACCGTAAAAAACCAGTCTAATAGGGGTAATTAGCTCTCTCAAACACAGTGGACGATATAACGAAAGACTGACCATGGCATTCACAAAACCCGGACGTTGGTATCCAGTCGTGATCAATCTGGATCAAGCCGATGACAAGGAATGGATATGTCATTATACGACGTTGTCTCATCATCTTTCTTCATCTCTAAGGCGCGTTTTGCAGCAAACAATTGCATCGTTCCTCCAAAACCGATAGTAAGGCAGATTACAGACTAACTAGCTCGTGTACTTAGAAAGCTGTATTTCAAACCGCAAAAATAAGAAGCGACATTAAAGCTAATACTGTTAAAACTAGAGCAGCTTTCTTCAATTTGAGACAGCTTTGGTATCAGAAAAGTCTTCACTGTAGTCAAGGCTCGCATTTATACGATGTCCGTCAAAACGATTCTCACGGATGAGAAAAATCATCGTTGAAAGTCTGTGATGTGAAAAGTGCGGTAACCCATGAAGTCGTTAAGTAGGTTATCCGTTTTTGGGACTAAAATGGTTCACCAATTGATACCTCAAAACTGCATAAACTTACATGGTCAGGTTATGTGTTAAGAATGCCAATTCATCGCTCGCCAAGCCGTGTATTCTTTAATACAGGTACACCTGACTTAGTGACGGACAATCAGGGATTTAATGAAGGGGAGTTAATGCAGCACTAGTAAGCTAGAGACAAGAAGATGAAGGTCTCGTGACCCATCAGGACCGTAGCGAGAGATACTAGGAGAGATAGCAAGTAATCGGATGTAATGTCGTTAATGTCCCCATATTTTTATACCACCGGAACAGTTTTACGCCACTTTATCCTCAAACGATAGTCATTTCGCCAGACGAATCGACTCCCTTCTACTACATAACAACACAAAAACAGAGAAGACGAGATGTTGGGACAAAACACAAGCATTTACATCCTATGGTTTTCAGAGACGGTTCAAGACTGAACGGCCAATCAGGCACTAACTTATGAGCGCGACATGACAACATAACATAACGGTCATATTCGCATCAGTGTTGTGTAAAAATTCCATCTAAAAGACTATGCTATCCTCGGATCTGTTTTTGATCATCATTTCCTTATTAGTAGTCCGTGCTTATAACTTGCTTATTCGACTAGTGGTGGTTCAGATACTTGTAATGTGACAATGAAGGTGAAAAATAATGACCTATGATGGGGCAGTGTGCTTCGAAATCAACGAAATTGAATTTCACACCAGAGAGGATTTTTGAAAAGTGTCTAAAAAGGTATTCGGTCCATGTATTATTGTTTTCATGATGTTGGCTGTTGTGTGGCCAATTGAGTAGATGTGGGCGACAGATTGTCGTGTTGTCTAGACCTGAATGTGCAGTCGTAGATTAAAATTCAGCATGAGCCATCTCACACGATCAACTGATTAGACTATTAACAACATCAATAACCTGAGTAGATGCCCGACTATAGGACGAGATAAGTACAGGAGTGTGTTGCGATATGACAACGTGGCGCAGGCTAAACACAAGCAGTGAATTGTAGGCCAACAAAAGTGATTAAACTAACTCTAGACACATGGTATGAAAAAAATGTGTATATACTGGGTCTGCACAAAATATGGAATAGTAAATTGTCAATAAACGTGGTCAACTGTGTTTACTGGTCCTCCACAGGTCAAAACAATAGCCAATAGTCCACATGCAATGAACAACAATGACTTAGCAACACATGATGAATGCTAAATTTAATAACTAATGTGAAACAAGGGTGCCAAAAGCGAAGGCTACGCCAAGGTGGACTATCACTTGCTGATAAGGAAATCGCATGAGGCACACAGTGCGCCTGAAGTATGTGAACCGGTTGTTAGGTCTTCGCTCAGGTGGGAAGGTAAGCAACAAGTCGGACAAAAGATGTGGAGAAAATTAAAACTAAATTATGCCCTTTACGTCAGGGTTTCGCAAGTTATCATCGTTCTTATCGTCCATCCTTTTTCTATAATCACTACCGTTTATGTTCTTACCATCCCGACAGGTCAATGGGCAACTGCTCCATTACGCCTTTAAGTCATACTTCTTGGGCATAAGCCACGAACCAAATCGCTAACCTGCTGGTTACGGTCACCTCAAACCACTTTTGTCTGGCTCACAATGCTGACGAGTGTTCTTTGAGCCAAAGCGCCCAGAATACGTCGACCAGGTGTTTTGTTTGATGCCACTGCCATATAAAACCATAAGTGAAATTCACTGAGTGTTTTTACTATGATGAGTCGTTAACACACTAAGTCGCATTATTCATTACTGCCTTAAGACAGTTACAAAAACTGGGGTCTTCGAACAATTGTTCGAACACATAAGTGTTCCTGGAGGTGTATGTTTTTCCCGTGAATAATTCGGCTCTACTGCTATGCATAAATAATCACACATAAGTGCCAGAACATGGCGTGCAAATATCAACTTCCATTGATGTCAGACAAACGCAGCAGGAAATAAATAGGACAGCTAACTCACCGTAATACCCTGGCCGGGTTTGTATTCATTTATTAGAGCGTGGTTTGCTTTGTGGTCGCCGAATGCCCCCAGATTTGAGACACGGTCCATATATGTATGCAACCACTAAAATGACCGCTGAAGAAAACTAACAGATACGGAATACTTCAGGGATTTTTTCTGCCAACATGCCTTTAGGGTGAGGGATCCCACCCCAATTTTGAAGTCGACGTCCACTGAGTACAACCCATTTCGGGAGGGGTACTGCATAGATGTGTTCACATAATTTCAACTCTTCCTCTTCGGTAATAAAATTGGGAATATAATAAAGTTGAGTCGGGAAATTCTTCACTGCAAATTGATTTAGATTCGTGTGCATGTATTAAAAGGACTGGAAGATTCACAAACGAAAAACGTAGTGTAACAGGCAAGTCAGACGTTCCGGCTTCGTGTACCAGTTACAATGGTAAACCAACGTTGTGCAACGTGGAGATATCGAGGAACAGTGTTCTTCTGAACTAAGGATTCCAACAGTAGTCCTGTAAAAGGAGACAATAGAAACAAACGTGAGCCAAATGCCCAGTAAGACGTGCACAGTGTAATGCACAATAAATGAGCACAATGTTCGATGCGCACGGACGTGAAGAAACGGAAACGATAGTGAACGAACAGCGTAGGATAAGCGGAGTAGTCCCAACACACAAAAACCAGTCACTCAACAGAACACCGGGACAAAAATGAGTCGCGAGCACAGTGTGTGTATTCTGTAGGGTACAAAACAGAAACAGTGTACAACTCTTTCGCTCTATTAAGTCTTTTCTACAAGTCAATTACAAGCGGGGTTCGGGGAACTTCAGTGGGTTCAACGGACGATGGACGGAAGTAGAAAGCCACGGCTTTTGATTGTTCCGTTTCTCCAGGCGAGGAATCTCTGTGCCAGAGGGAGAGTTACGTCGCAACTTTTCTTGGTTGTATCAAAAGGCTAAAAGTGGAGAATAAATAGATAAACGAATAAACAAATAAATGCACGCCTAATGTTATAAAGCCCGCAATTCTATAGCTGGGTGAACAAACATAATCAGGTATGAGCTATTCAACAGACGAACATACACACGTGGCTGTGTGCAGGAGAGTATGCTAGTGTTTGGACTAAGTGTTAGACTAGCGATCCAGGCGAAATTTGAACGCAGCGAACGTCGTGACACTCACGAGATGTTCTGGCAGGGAGTTCCAGGCTTTGCAGACCCGAACCGAGAAGAAACCGTGCCTTAGCTCGATTCTGCTGTACTGACATTTTATTTTCAAGGAATGCCCTTTGAGTGAGCTAGTATCTGCATAAGTGAGCAGGGTTCTACACGGATGGTTAGAGGTCCTCAGAATCATGAACGTCAATATTAGGTCATCTCTGTCTGCGGTATTCCAGAGAGAAGAGATTCAGCTCGTGAAGCCGTTCAGTGTAGGGTTTTGAACTTAACCTGCGGACTACTTTCGTCGCGCGCCCCTGAAGTTTCCAAAATTAGTTTGTCCTTTTGTAGGTGAGGAGGCCAAACAAGGGTTCCTTGCTCAAGCTGAGGACGAACAAAGCTGTTGTACAAGTCATTGAAACACGGTCGCCCGAATTTTCCAAACAAACACTTCAGAAGCGCTAGTACGCTATTGGTTTTCTTGGTGCTCGCCTCAGAATTAGGAGAACTCGAGAGGTTGTGTGTCACATCAGTGCCAAGGTCTTTTCCTCTATCCATGACTTGGAGAGATACTCCGCCGAGGAAGTGATGGAAATTGTGCTCGTATCTGATATGCATAAATTTGCACTTGCTGGTATTGAACTCGACGGAGTTTGATTCAAACTATTTGCAAAGCGCACTAACATCAGCCTGCTGGGCGCTCGCGTAACAGCTGATACGCACAATACGCCACATTTTGATATCATCGGCAAACAGTAGCAGTGGAGATGATACTTCAGATGGCAGGTCATTGATAAAGATAGGGAAGAGCAGTGGCCCCAAGATAGAGCCTTGTGGGACTCCGCTTGGGCTCAGTCCGGCAGAAGATACGGAGGAACCCACCCGCACACGGTAGGAGAAGCCCAGCCAGCTCGACCGTCCCCTGAATTTCCTATGAGAGTCCTAACTGTGCACTTTCGAGTCACTCATAAGACACAGCTGAAAAACCAAAACTTTTTTCTACTGCCTATTCTTGCTTTATCGGGCATTTACCGCACATGAAAACTAATAAATGTACCCCCCCCCAGCCTAGTTATCACGACCGTCTCATGAGAACACCCGGGTGACCCCTGAGTGTCCCCAGCGGGCATACTACGGCCATTAATGGCCATACAATACTGCATCTCATTCACAGTATTTCATTCCGCCGTTGGAATGAAATGAACATATAAAACGAAGTGTCGTATTCAACTAAATGTAATAGAATATAAGAAAGATCTACAATGTAACATCAGAAATCATCATTCTCAGGGTTACCGGCATTTGAGACTGGCTTTTCTGTGTCGCCTCCTGTGTCATTCACGTGCCTTTGGTATTCATCGCTGTACTTTTGCCTTGACAACTTTGTGTCGAACCATGACGTTCGCACGCTTTGTTTGGCCAATGAATACACCACCAATAAATACAAGATAAAGTTGCAAGGATGCGTTTAAAATGTTATATCTCCGTAAATAATCGGGATACGGCAAAAGTGAAACGAAACAATCATACAGAATTCTCTTTGGGCATTCCAATAATGCTACAGTCATTTGCTAATTCATACCGAGCAACCCGAACATGCCATCCTGAACTTATACAGAATTTAAACGAGCCATAATAATACGTTTTATGGGTGTTTGAAATCCCATATCTCGATTGTTAACGATCATAAGGAATTCCTTCTAAGCAGGCTCCACTACCACTTATGTAGTCATAAACAGTAGCTTAACAATACACGTTTCCACATGAGCGGATACCACAACGTTACCATCTGGAGCCGACGTCTATAATACCACACTAGGTCAAACTACCATTACGTACACTGTCCAATAGGAATGTATGTAGAGTTTTCATTATGTTGTACTTCATTTTGCTAATATTGCGTAACTGCTGCATCAGACCACATTGTACATTTTTGTTTGACTTGAGTAAAAACAACAACACAACACGTTTTCGAATAAACTCTGCTACACGCACTTGCTGGTTCTTCCTACGACGCCGGTGTTTGCTACCCAGTTTAAAACACCTTATTCAGTTCAGTTCAGTTCAGATCACAGGACTTGAGGCTAGTATCCGGTTGATGTCCAGTTTCTTGCACCAGTGAGCTCAGATGATCCCACCGAGCTGCGACAAATGGAGAAGTAAAACTTCCCTTCAAAAGTGTTTTGGAATTTTCAGTGGTATGTAGAACACAGTATAC
>JTDE01000022.1:0-10052 GCA_014338405.1 Paragonimus skrjabini miyazakii
TGGCTGCTCCCCTTTGGCCAATCTGACATGGTTGAACCTGCAACGACCGAGGTCGCAGTCAGCACAGCCCTCCGGATCAAAACAGCACAAAAGCCTGACCACCACGCCAAGGTAGCAGAAAAGGTCAGGGAGAATATTCATAACCCCTTTGAGTCGCACACAACTTAAGCGAACTAGTAACTGATAAATTTAACACTGTAGATAACGGTAGGAGAACCGCTTCATCGTCTGGTTTAGGCCCCCTCGTTTATAGTTTGCTTTCATCGTAAACAATCTAAGTGTTCTGACATTAAAACCGTACTTCTTTGGTCTGGGTTGATGTGAGAAACCCACGATCATGGTGAGTAATTGGTAACGAGGCCAGACGGTTATCATATAACCCTCTCATGAGTCGTTTGTTTTCAGGTAGTGTGATTTTTGTTGGACACTCGTCGCCATCGTTCATTTGCTCCACAGCACATCGGTCTTCTAATTACGTTTGTTGTGATGAGAACCGCAGTGTACCAAGCCCGGGTTATTTATCCTCTTCTCTCTGTCACAACGAGACTGGACCTTGACGTGGTGTGATGGCTTGCGCATCTCGATGACCTATTAGGCTAAACTGGACGGTGTGGCCACCACACCGATAGAATCATTCATACCAGGCAGACCAATAGGTAGAGATCTGACAAACCAGTCTGCTGGTCCTCCAGGTTGGTGGTTGGATGAAGGTTGGCATCTTTTTTCGAAAAATGTACCAGTTCTGGTACACTGCATCCACCCGTTGCCTTGCGTTACAGGCTTTTGAGCCAAAGGCTCTGGTTGAGAACCCTAATCGTTCTCCTGTCTGGGTCTGGGCGTCCTGGCAGTATCTCAGCCCACATACAACCATGAGTAATCACAACACAAGTAATTCCATATTGCATTGGCTGTCTCGCAGTATAAACCGGGTCGCCCTATCTGCTGCATACAGCAGGGTGGATAGGCAAAAACATGCTACTGCTGACCGCTCCCTCACTGTCCTATCAAATTTAGCTCTCAGGCTCATCCCGACCCACATTTTCGACAATTATTTTACAGGTCCCACAACAGACGTGGCTAACCGTGGTAACACTGAACCGGTTGGTTCCATCTCTTGCCATTTAGATTCAGGCTTTCTTCGTCCCTTGCTTAGACCTAGAATGCGAATTAATATAGGTGCCTTCAACGTTCGCACTCTAGAACAGATCGGTCAACAGGCCGCTCTTGTAAGAACGTTAGACTCATTGCATGTCGATGTCTGCTGTATCTCGTAAACTAAAATCCAGGATGGTAGTCAGCGTGTGGAACTAATAGCACTCGCATTGTCTACCCGATGCTGTTTATACACTTCGGGTGACTCCACAGCCGCTGTTACAGGTCAGGCTGGAGTAGGTATAGTCCTTAGCTCGACAGCCGCATTGATAGATTGGATTCCTGTTATCAGTAGACTGTGCTGTCCGCTTGGAAGGTTCTGCTAAGGCCAGCTCTAAACGCAAGACTTTCAGAGATTTATTCATTGTGTCTGCTTACGCTCCTACTGGCTGTAGTGACGTCGGCGTCGAAGACGCGTTTTACTCGGATCTGGTTTCTATCCTCCGGTCTGATATAGTCGTTTTGGCCGGAGATGTGAATGCTCATGTCGGCCGCCTTGGTGAGGCCGAATCTCGTTTAGGTGGCAAGTTTGGAATAGCGTCACATCGACCAGATAATGGTGGGCGATTGTTGCAGCTGTGCGCTGAGTATAGGCTATTTTTAGCCAGCACTTGTTTCAGGCATCGTGCACGTCATTGCTATACTTGGCGCCCGCCTTCTCCGAATCAGGTCTGGTCTCAGATAGACCACATAGCCGTTGGTTACAGGTGGCGGGGTTCCATTCAAGATTGTCATTCTTATTGGAGCACATGCTTGAATTCAGATCATGGGTTGGTACGTTGTCGTTTCGTTTTTACTTTTGCTGGTCATCGACCCCACCGAAACAACGACTGGCTGTTGAGAAACTGGCTTTACCGTCGATAACGCATAAGTACCAAAACAGCTTAGAAAGCTGCCTTAGTGGTACTCACTCTGAAGGTCCTGATAGCTGCTGGACACAAATCTCACAGGCTATTCAGAAAGCCGGTACTGTAGCATGCAGCGCAGGGTACATAAGTTTAACAAACATTAGATTTCAGAGATATCTCTGGAGTCGTTAGAAGCCAGGCGGAAGATTCCTCCTGGTAGTTCACATGACAAGTTTAGAAGAGATATCCGTAGGAAACTGAAACGTAGTCTAAAGGCTAATTGTGAGGCTTGGTTAGTGGGAAAAGTTAAGGAAATGGAAACCGCCTTTGCTTCGGGGAACACCGACAAACTATTCAAGCTGATCCGTGCTACTGGTACCCGTCGACCGTCTGTTAGTGAGATTATCAGCGAGGCAGATGGCACACTAATCTATAATAACTCCAGAAGGTTGGAGCTTTGGGTGGACCATTTCGAGGATCAATTTAGCTGGCCTCCTGCTTTCACCGTGCTGTCTCCACAAACTTCTGATGTAACGCCCTGGTTGGTAGATTTAAAACCACCCACTGAGACTGAGGTTCGCAACTGCATCTCGGCTCCCAATCGTAATAAGGCTGCTGGTCCAGATGATTTAGTGCCAGTACTTTTTAAAGAAGATGAAGGCGTGTTAGTTGAGGCCTTAACTTAGCTGTTACAACTTGTGTGGATGACAGAGTCCATACCTCCGTGCTGAGGTCACGCGATAATAGTTCCTATATTCAAGAAAGGTGTCAGGAGCTCTTGCGAAAACCATAGGGGAATTAGTTTGACCCCAGTCATTTCTAGGGTTCTGACATCCATTATATTCCGTCGACTCACTGCAGTTCGGGAGCTAAACATTAGAGAACAGGCAGGGTTTCGTCCTGGCTGGGGATGTATAGATCATAATTTTACTCTTCGTCATATTTTGGAGCAGCATCATGTATACCGCCGGCCAACAATCGCTATAAAGGTGCCTTTTGTTCGGTGGATCGATCTACACTTTTAGAGTCGCTTAAACGCAGGGGTATACAGACCAAGTATGTGAACATACTGTCAGCGCTTTATTCCCATACTTTGACCCAGGTTAGGGTTTACAGTGAGCTGTCTGACAGTTTCATCACCAGAAGCGGCGTTTGTCAAGGCTGTCCCCTTTCACCATTTTTGTTCAACTTCGTCATAGACAAAATAATGGAGGACTGTCTGCGGCACTCAAATAATGTCGGCGTGGACCTCCTACCTGGTGGAAGAATGACTGATCTTAATTATGTTGACGATAACGTGTTGCTACTTAACACTATCCAAACAGCACAAACAATGCTAGACACTATTTCGCGTTCTGCTAAGTACTTCGGAATGCGCTTTGCAACCTCAAAGTGCTAAGTGCTTCTGCAAGATTGCTGTGATTACGTAGGTTTAATGTTAGACAATGAAGTCATGGGGGTTGCTGACCGGGGTGTATATCTAGGAAGTTGCATCAGCGGCGGCGGTGGAGCTGTAGGGCATGAAATAAATGCGCATATTTCGAAGGCTGGGGTGGTGTTTACTCATCTGAGGCACTTATGGCGACAGGGGTATTTCCCGGAAACTTGAGTCGTATATCAGACAACAGTGAGGGTTGTATTACTTTACGGCAGCGAAACCTGGCCGCTCAGGGTACGGGACGTGAACCGTCTTCAGGTATTTGACCACCGATGTCTGCGTTTAATCCCTCGTATCGGGTGGCATCAGCGAGTAAGAAACGAGTGTTTGGCACTGATTGTCAAACGAGTTCTTTTGTTCAGTCACTACACTTGCACAGACTTAGATGGTTAGCCCATGTACTAAGGATGCCAGCTAATCGTCCGCCACACCGAGCACTGTTTGCCAACGCTGCGGTCGATTGGCGCAAGGTGGACAAGTGATGACCTGGCGTAGAGAAATGAAACCGTTCACGAAGGGATTGGGCACTGTAGATCGGTTTTGTCTCTCAAGCTGCAGCCCTCGCGACTCCCGAAGTCGGCGGCTTGAAACTTTAGGTGAGATAGCGGCTAACCGAGCTCAGTGACGTGAATGTTGTCGTTGTTTGGCCGAGTTGTCTGTGAAGTGAGTGCACTTAATAACATGTGGCAGTGAAAGCCATAAGGAAGCTGTCTTACTGATGACGCCTCACCTTCACTTACAGCTCAGTTGTTTGTGTGTAAAGTGTAGGCGCCTTGACGTTATATGTTTGAATATAGACGTAGCTATTTTTAGTGATTAGGTCCTCTCCCCTCTCTCTTTTCCCAAATAGGGTTTGTTTCTTCCTCTTCTGATGTACTGCTGTCTATGATGATGATGGTGATGGCCAGCACTTGTCGATTGTAGTGGACCAAAACAATGGCTCTCAGATCGCAGGTTTGCCTGCTGTGGCTTGAGGATCATTTAAATAACTTGAATAAGGCCATAACTCACGGACACTTGGGGTCAGTTTTTTAACTTTAAACGGCGTGTTTGTCCTACTGTACTCAGAGCACGCATGTGCACAATCGTACACCGGTCCACTGCCCGGGGTTTGACCACTGGTGCAACCATACTGCATGTACATACAAGTTGTAGGTGTGTCATCTTGTGGAGCCTGGTCTCCAGCAAAATCTGTAGGTTGTCAAGGTTCATGACGGCGTTAAAACCCGCATTGTTCCTACATTTAACGAGGGAGTGTCGAGTTAAATCAAGTGTCAAACTCATTGATGCGGATTCGATGGAACTAAGTCGATCTGGGACGCAAATAAGCATGACGCAGTGAACAGACGCTTGTGAGACTGACTCCCGTAGACCACATTAAACAGTCTGGTGATCACAAATAATCACTCCAGACCTAGTACCTAATTCTAGAACGGAACCGTATACTGCCCGAAACAGTGAGTTATTTCAATTTCAAGAACAGTGTACTATCACTACGTACGCCACCCATTAACCTAGAAATCAGTCAGCAACTTCTTAATAAAATCCCAGAACATCTACTAGTAGTTCAAACCATGCTCAGTTTGTTCAATGAAGACAGTAACTTCAAACTAAGTGAGAAGTCGTGATCACGGGGTTATCGATTGAGTAGAACAGAGTGATTCTGTTCATTCTCCTTGCGAAATGATCGGGCAAGCTGAACACTATTCATACAAGGTTGAGCGTTTGGATCTGATTATTCGGTCATGCTTATTGTGAGGTTGTTGGCGTCATGGTTAACACATTAGTCTCACAAGCACGAGGATCAGAGTGCAAACTCCGATCCGGACGAGGATGTGCACTACTGATGAGCTCTAATAAGAGCGAAACTCGAGTCTGGTGCTCGCTATGGAAGTGGGCCAATCGAGAGGTTTATCTGAATGCAAAGGCTGCGATCAGGTGAAGTATGTGTGGTGCTAAGTTTGAAATTCCTAATAAAGACCGCTGTACACTTCCGTAATCGGTGTTCCTTGTGTGAGTGTAATATTGTGCTAGGATCTGTAAGCTATACTTTACCATTTATAGACATTCTCGCCATTGGCATGCTATTATGTTGATTACTTGTGTTGATGTTCCTCCTTGAATTATTTTAGCATTTGCTGATCACCTGCTGGCTTTCCACCTTTTCCATATGGGTCCATTTGGCCGGATTGCGTTGCGGTCAGTGCCCTTCATAGGCACAATAATCTTATCTGCATTTGCAATTGCTTACACCTGGAATTATGTGGTGGAAAAGAAGAAGTATCGGATTATGAACTGTGATATAGACGAACCGCAGATACTGCAGTTCTACAAAGAAGTTAGTCAGGAATCCAAAACTTGGAAAAATCGCCGCGTCCCTCGAGCGTGGGAGAACACCCCTGAATCCGATCAAAAGTGATCGAGTAACGGATCACTGTGACTAACAACTCGTCGGTGCCTTTCTAAATACTTTTTAACCATTACAAGCGTCTATGACTGTGTGTGATATTCACAATATTTCTATGGCTATCAATTTCAGTTTCTCGAACAACCGCTTGTGTACCGTAGTTCGACCAGAATATACACGTTTTTCACCTTTGTTTCAAAACCTTCTAGACTTATGCAGATTATGAAGTAATTTTCAATAACGCGTACATACTACTCTCGATGTGCATTAATTGCAGTAACTGTGCATACGAACTGCAGTGCATGTGCTTTGCGAGATTCCCTAGGGCGTTTCGTGTAGCTGTATTACAATGTGACGTGAAGTGCGACTTTCGAGAACCAAAGCTTATCACGCGCGGACGACTTCACTTCAATCCACAAACTCGGGCATGTCCAGTGAAGGTTTGCGAATTGATGTGTCCATAAAACATATCCGCTTGCTAATAATTTTTTTCTAACTGGGTCCGTTTCCGATGGTCGTAATGCTAACCGTGAGTGTGTAGTAGTACACCTTAATAAGCATATTAACCTCACCCCACTTGTTGAATCTGCAGCGGACTGTGCAGTTAAGCATCAGCGCGAACTACCGATGGTGCGTTGTATTTATAAAAGGTGTTTCGTAAGTTGTAACAGTGATATAATGGTAGTAATGAGTTAACATTCAAGTCATACGACTCGTGAAATACCTTGTACGTCAGTAACTATCTGAATAGCGTTTATATTTGCATCACAACAAGTGAAATTAGACTACTGCCGATGCACAGTGTTGGACACGTTGGGGCTGTCGACCGATTTTGTCCATCCTTTGTCGGCATAGACCCACGGCCCAAAAACAATGGACGCGTTATGTCTTCCCTGGTCATATTCGTCCTTCCAGCTCTGTAGTTAAATACTTTTACCGTGCTACTTTTTGTGCTCAAATATCACCCTGCAGAAACATGAGACCACCCGAGTTTTCCGAAGCACGTGCAAACAAAAGCCGTGCATGCATCTCCAAGTCTTTTTTCATAGTTGTCAGATCAATTTTCCCCGCAAGTTATATGGCCCATAAAACGAGTTAATCTTCCCCATATGATGTGCGCGGCAGGACCCGCTTGCCAATCGAGTAACACTGAATACCACCTGGTCCGTCTCATTCAGAAACGTCTTACCCCGCCTACCCGACCTTGTTGGCCTATCATAGTTCCCATCAATCCACCTGTCAGGTGGGCTACCATTATTTGACTATGCGACACTTTCAAATTCCAGGATTTAAACCTACTCCAACTGTTGGGCTCAATTTTGACGCGCCGCCGGGCATTTCTGCTTTAATCCCATGTATTGCGTCGCCTAATTTCCGTGGCTACCATGTTTCCTTTGGATGGTTTGATAGAACCTGATCGTTCAGAAAAGTGTACTACCAAATAGTAACCGAACGCACAATACCAGGAAATTTTTAGTGAACTTGTTTCGAAGAACCAGACCGATTTGTTCCATTGGTCGATGAATACATCCTAATATGCACCAGCTCGAACTCTTAAATGACGTGTTAATTTCACATACTCATGCGGTAAGATCTGAAAAACACTCCCCGCTGGCGTCGGGCACTGGTCAAGCGATTTTATCTTGCGCGTAAGGATCATATCAACCTTCTACTTCCACGTAATTTCCTTAGGTTGTGAAAGCAATCTTCTACCAAGATTGACAAACATCTCTTGTGTACACATGATACACGTATACAAGCTGGAGATGCTCTTCCTGTCATTACGGTCGTGAACGAATGGCCTCCTTATGTAAACCGCGCGATTAACAGTCTACTATCCACGCCTGATTAACCCTCATATTGGGGAAACTGACCCCGACAAGATGTACCGAAGCGACACTGACTTTTGTTTCTGTACCCTTAGACTCATAGCCGCTGTTTATAGTCTTTTCTGCGAGAGATATCTCATGTAAGCTTCTGGATGCATTACCAAATCGGTTTACGATAATAGTGGCACGGAATTTCTCCAAAACCGACACCGGAAACGCAATAGGTTATAACTTTGGAGAACAATAAAATGTTCGCATAACTTTGAAGGTCGGCATATGGCTTTATGCACAATGAGAATTATGTGACTGGGACGAGATTTATTTCCGGATGGCTAAGTAGACTTCAGGAACCTAAGTTACTGTCTCCATATACAGGGAGGATACTATGTCACAGTCAGGCAGCAGGACCCTCCAGGTCGTTTTTATCGATGTTCGAGACAGTGTATCCTAGGTACGCCGAATGTGATTCACTTGCACTGGTCTAGGAATCTGATCACAACTTGGAGTACATAATGTACTGACTGCTACAAATGTGTGGGGAGAGCAAATATCTACGATATATAAACTCTTAGTCTTATACCACACAATAATAAGAACTGGATCCACGTGCCACGGAGGGAAACGACTCGGAGATTCAGTGCAACGGCACTGACGCAGACCGAGTATTTTTCCATTGAGATAACGGCCCAACAGTCCGATTACTCTTGATAAAAAACCGTACTATTACTCGCGACTCATCACGCTCTGATAACTACCGCTTGTTGCCCACGACGGTTTATTTCCTTTCTGTTTGAAACCATGAAGGGAGGACACGATCATCCTTAATCTCCCCATAAAAATTGGAATAACCGCGTCAGGCCCAGTGGTCACACGCGTAACAATCAACATAGCCACCCCCGTCTGAGTAGAAGTCGCGGAAATCAAAATTAACTACTTTGAAAAGGATAGCATGGATAAAATGTTACTGTAATGTACAATACCGGGATAATAGAAGTAGCACTGTCCAAGTCAAGTAGTAAGTAACTTCAACACCTTTTTGGAGATGGCCGCCCTCAAAGATTGGATCGCCTTGTTGGTCACATCCGTATTCATCTGTGATTTGTGCAATAACTCCAGTTGGGATAGAAAAGACTCCACGCTGGTTTCTGTGATATGCTCTGTGCTCTTTGCCGTCGAATTGGCGGAGGCGTAGGGAACGGCAATCTGTGAAGGAATAGAACAGTTAGCAGACTCAACCAGGTCGTTTTTTAAATCAAATCGCATACGTTAAACTAATCCACAATATCATTTGATTCACGTGGTATGAGGCTCTCGAATACCTAATTGGACCATCGTTAAACAGTAGCCAAGGGGTTCATGTACCTTGGGAGCCGTGTCAGGCGCTGGTGGAATGTCTGATCAGATAGTAGATCGTATAGCAAAGGTTCGGACGGCGCTCGCCTACTTGCGCCATCTGTGGCACCGGCATGACTTCAGTCTTCCTGTGAAAAGTCGAGTGTACAATGCCACTGTAAGGGCAGTCTTAATGTACAGCTCCGAAACCTGGTCCATTTGCGCGGAGGATGTTCGTAGACTATCCGTTTTGGACCATCGATGTTTCGGAAGCATTGTTAACGATGCACACCGCTATCTGACACGACACCGCAGCGCGTATGAGAAATCCGAACGAGCAGTCCCAAACCACTTGATCATGAGTGGATCAGCAAGACCGAAAAATCTATTTAAAAAAACGACAGTATGCATCGTTAATAAATTCACGGTGCATTTATTGCTGGTAACTTCTGGCGATAATTATTCCATGTTATGATCAGATCGGCAGTCTGCATGTAACGAGAACATCTGTTCAAAACCATCAACTTTCAATAGATACCCCAGTAGTTTTATAAAAGCGTTTGTCAGAGTCCACAAGAGCTGAACATACAGGACACAAAAAGTGAATGACAGTGTTACATACTCGCATCTGAAACAGGACACTCTAACCACTAGGCATCCAAGCATTGTGTAGCGACTATAATAAATGATATTTTTGATAGTCGCATTAACTCGTACATTTTTTTATGGTATCGTACCTATGCTTTATCGGCTGGTTTACTATAACATCGCGAAGCTGTATCGTGACTTCACTCGGAAGTCTGGCTAACAACTGACAGAATCTCGTTTGATCAGACAGAATTCCGTTGTTAACAAATTCTGCTTCTAAGTAAACAAACCAAAGAAGAGGGTCCATTTCCAAAAACGGAGGGACCACCAGCTCATTAGTACCGATCGGGCGGCTATCAACGACCTTAGATAACATTTCAGATATTGGGTAGTGATTATGCGGTTATGAGCTATCAAGAACTAAATAATAAAACTAACAGCGCAGCGGCCATTTTTCC
>JTDE01000022.1:10438-30689 GCA_014338405.1 Paragonimus skrjabini miyazakii
GTTTTCGATAGTGACAACAGACTGGGTATTAATCTGTTGGACCAGTTCCAACAATTGGACGAACCGAACTCGACATTCCGTTCAGCTATGGGAAATGCCAAGGATCGTGTAGAACCTTATGTGCGGTCTGGCGTAGTCTACGCAATTCCATCTCAGGTCTGAGGGAGACAGGCAAATAGATGCGCACATGCGTGCACGAACACAAATGAGCGATGCAACAAGCCGATTCCAGATCACAAATATCGGAACGGCTTGTACTGAAATCTCTCTATCCGCGAAATTCGTTCGGCGTGGATGTAGACAACGACTACGTCCCCATCGTTAACACTGAAACGAAAGGTGGGTGAAGACAGACCGACAAGCGAACATGGCGTGACAGGACAATCGCATTTTGAAACATGTTTGTTTGATAACGGGTCCTAGTGTAAATTATAAACGTTGCAATAAACCGTTCACTACTCAGTGCTCTTGTTAAGACTGTTAGTTGCCACTTTCGCTTCCCTTGCTTAATACCCTTTAGTTTTATCAAACAGGGCATAATAGCTTCTCTAAACTTTTGTTGTGATGCCCCTGGAATGGCGCGGACAGAGTAAATGCATAGTGAAACACAAACCACGTGACGCGATAGTAGTTTATACGTATCATTCTTGAAAACCAAGGACACAAGAAGTTACGCGAAGGCATTTTTAATACAGATTTGCCTGACAAGATTTTTTCTTTGGGAGAATGTGTGAATATAAACTGGACACTATATGACCAATTCAAACACCAATAGGGAAAGGCATTAGTCTCTTACTTCGCTCTTGTTTGGACTTGGTAGCAAAGAGTATCCTCATTATGATCGAGATTTGAGCTCCGGTCTACGTTCTCATGAAACAGCCTTGTTGAGCACCGCGCCGTCGATCTAACAACCGAACTATTGTGTGCAAATACTCGGCTACATTCGCCTGTGAGTAATGTCCTGGTTGCTCAACATCTAACAGAGGAGAAGACAGTGGTCATGTCAACCCAAACACAGTTGATCACCATTGTCGTATTTCCATACGCTTTCCAGTCAAACCCTTTCGGAAAGAAGCACTATACTTGAGTTTCGCTCTTGTTGGAACTCATCAGTAGAACGTATCTTTTCAATGAGGAAGACTAGAACTCCGACCACGTTACCAGGACAGTTATTGTGTCTCCTTTCGGGGCGACCGGGCAAGCTGGGAATCAATCACAAGCAAACGTGGCTGAGCGTTTGCATTTGATAATCCAGTCGTGCCGAATATGAAGTCAAGGCGGTTGCCTCATGAAAATGTTGTTGGAGTTCCAGTTCCGGCTAAGGCGAAGATATACACTACTGGCAAGTTCTAACAGGAGCGAGAGTCGAATCTAATGTTTCTTTTCAAAGGGGGCTCTGGAAAGTCCATGGGAATGCGACCAACTGTGAGTGATGTTAAGCTTATATCAAACAGAGAAACCGACGATTGGGACTTCTCAGTTGGGTCAGGACGTTAAAGCTGACGGGCAATTTTTTCGTAACTGATAAGTAATTAGGGATTTTTTTGACATACATTGAATACAACATGGAAGCGTTAACCGAGGTCGAACTCCTGATCATGGCAAGGATAATGCTATTTTGACCTGCCCTAAGGCAGACTCCAAATCTGATATCTTTTCGAATGAAAGTGACCTAAATATCTGCTTGAATGCAAAGCAGCAGTCAGCTGCGAGTGGCATCTAATTTATGGGGTCCATCGTTTTGACTACTCACCAAGAATCTTGTGTAACCAGACTAGGCAAGCATAGCGGACGACAAATAACTGTGTTCTACATCGTTCCGGTGTGTAAAGTAATACGAGCAACGTGGGGACCTCATCGTGAGTGCGGTTAATTTCCGACTTTCCCACGGGTTCTGAATGAGGAAGGACTAAGAGTGAAGTTTTCAGAAAAATTTGAACCGACATCCAGGATAATATAACGATGTTACAAACATTCTGGATTGCAAGTCGACCAATCAAAGTAAGCAGTCGAATATCAATGTTAACGACATGCAAACAGTTACAAATGTAACTTTGAGCAGAAATTACTCAAAACAGCCCATAGACAACTAACTTCGTGGAGAGACGCGACCAGCTCTTTGTGAAGACGTCTTAGTAGCTGCTCATCGGTCGCAAACTGTTCCTCGGATGCTTGCAGTTGTGCTTTGGTTCGGGCCTCGGCGTTTACAAGGTTGTCCACATGTTTGCTCAACAGGGCAGTTTCTTCCTCGAGTTGCACAGCCTTTTGATAAGCAGGGGCATCGTGGAGTTCAATAAGCTTGTGCTCAGATTTTCGACACAAGTAAACTGCTCGGTTAAATCAACACATGATTTAAACATAGGGAATATTGGTGACAACGCTGCAACCATGCGACACGCGTAAACTTATGCAGCAAACTACTAACGGGTTTCATCTACATATGCTAGCAAGAATTAGGCGTACGAATACAAAGTTATATGCGGACTTACACTAAACTCAAAGATAATCACCGGAGTGGCTTTTCGCCCCATTTCCAAGACAAACAGTCTGATGATGTTTTCAAGTAAACAAGAGCGAATGGAGATAGTTTGTAAGTAGTTGACAGAAACTACCAGTGGTCAGTTAAAAATGCCTCCTATCCCTTGGATTCTGATCAGGAAGTCGGAAACGTCGCAAACTTGTATGCACTGAATCCTGTTTCACTGTGATGATGGATAATTCATCAGCAGTTAATAATGGTCTGTAACTGCCAAACAACCATGCGAAAAAACAAACTCCCAAACTCAGCACCGGGACACCCGACCGGAAACAAACAACCTGGTTGAAAGTGAAAATAAGAGCAGCGGGTTGCTGCTCTCACTGTCCGCCTTAGAAATTGTTATATATCCACAAACGACGGCAACCCCCATGTTGCCGGAGCAGATAAAAAGACACCCCTCTAGACGTGTCTAACCGGGAAACATGAGAGTCACGAAGGCTTCAACCTGACCTGCAGTGGCTGGTGTACCGGTGAATGCAGTGGGTTTTTACGGCAAAACCAGTGATCACCCACCCAAAAGGTTGTCATCTCTGTAGAAGTGATATGCGTCAATGGATACGGTATTGAGATTTTCCAGATGTGTTGCGCAGAGTGCAGCTGATGATGATGAAGTGAAAGTCATTCTACACAAAACGTTACAGCCCTTCGTTATGTGAAGTTGTATACAGTGGCTATCATTCAGTATTTTACTGCAGCAGATACCTAGTGAGTATAATTATTGTTTGAGCGGACTGATAAACTGATTTACTATGCGGGATATTTTGTCGATGCACAATATTAAATCAGTGGCAACGGTCGTTCGATGTATTGCTGTCTGTGACAAAAATGCCTCCCAAATCAATATTTTCATCAAAACTGGGAGCTACGACAGAATATCTCTTGATTATATTGGGAATGGCAAACTGCACTCACTCAGAAGCAATTTAGTGAACCACATTGGTTCAAAAAACGTTAGATATTAACACATACCTGCTTTTTAAGTTGACGCAATATTGTTTCCCGTAGTCTGTTATATTCCAAAAATTCGTGGGTAAAAATGGGAACCTTACAGTCCGGCTGAATAGCGCCGGATACATCTGAGCTAACTGAAGGCTTCCCGCTTTTCCCGTTAGCTTTCTTCCCTTTTGTTTCAGTGTTCTCAGTCGACGCCAGCCAAGCCTTATAGGCATCAGATTTTTTGTACTCTGCCAGCAGCCGGTTGTACTTTTCCCGTTCTTCTTTTGCCTGGTCAAAAAATACGGCCTTTTCTTCGGAGGTCAAAGCGCCCCACTCGGCCCCTACAGCACGATTACGCTCACCAAATGATAAAGAAGCTACGTGTTCCGACTGAAGTCTCCGCTGCCTCATGAACAACATGAAGGCAGTGGGGGGTTTTTTAGGAGCATTTTTGTCTTGGGGTGTCCTCCGCATTCTATAAATTAAAAAACGACAGTATATATTAGAAATGTTCAAGTGGTAAAGGCAGTATAATTTATAATCCAGCACTAGCGACTTCCATTGCCACCAAAGCGTAGGGGATTTCTTCCGCAACCATCTCTGAACACACGTCCGGGAAGCTAGAAACAATCGAGTAAATCAGCCAGACAATCAAGTCTGCGCACCTGGATCGAACTACGGTCTAATGAGGTCATACTCACGCAGACAGTCTCCGGCGTACAAAATGCAGTAGAAATTCAAATAAGTCAACGCTCAAAGGGCAAATAGTGAGATTGAGTGAATTAGAAATGATCAGTAAGAGTGACCATTGAAAGCAAAGACCGTAAGCACCATGCATAACATAAAGCAGATGATAGAAACTAAACCAACGGAAGAAAGATAGACTGCATCCCTGGGACGTAAAGTGCACGAATGGAATCTTTGGCCGGTCGCTCAAAGTAATACATCATCTGGGAGAAAATTCCAGTGATCGCACTATCCCGGGAAAGGTGAAGTTCAGCTTTCATGTGGTCTGACCGGCATCGTTCAACTTCAGCGGGTGTCCACAAACAGTCCGTAACCATGCCGGAAGAGATCGAGATCAATGCGGGTTCGTAAAGGGTAAGTGAGTATGAAGCCTTTCGTGGATGCGGATAAAACTGTGATTATATACATTCTGACCAACATCTATGGGTATGGCAAATATTTCAGATAACATGCCTGGCGGGTGTTCAAATGCGTTACGCGTTCCACTGTTAAGTTATCACACACTGTCACGCAGTGGAAATCTTGCAGAACACATGACAACCACCTAGAGCACGTGAAAGTATTTATCGACCACCAATTACCATTGTCTACTTAGCCTCAAAGCCACTACGGATAGTGTAACTGAGGCCCGCCTATGTGTCAGTAACAGAGATCCATCTCTCTAAGCACGTGTATGAACATGATAGAGGCCAAATCGTTGCTTACCTTTACATATTTGTGGTAGTTTATAGCAGTGTCCCATCTGTCAATCTGTCCAAGGTTGAATCGCGGTTCTACGCAGTTACCGATCTCCTCAAATAAATACGACCCACTATACCTTAAGATTACTCACACATTAGCGATAACAACTTCAGGAAACCACGAAACTCCTTGATATAAATCGAGAAAACCATATTCCGTTTGTCTTGTATATCTGGTGGTTTTTATTTCTCGGATTTCTATGCCTGGCTCATTCTAAAAATTCAATAGTGGCGAGTTTCCGAACCGTTCGTTTGCATTAGGGTCTAATGTTCCCCAGTGACCTCATCAGTGTACCATGTCGTTCTGGGATGCTGGGAATGTTGTGCCCGACACACAACCACGGCTGCTTCTGACTTTGGTGTACGCGTTCAGTTGTTTAGCGTCTATTTTCTGGTGGTTGCTGCTGAATTTGAGAACTAGAGGATGCATATCACTAGGACTTCGGTTGTGACCACACAATTCAGGTACTTGGGAAGGAGTTCACTGCTTGACGTCCTTCTCGTACCAATCGTGTCGTGTCCATTCTAGATCCAAGCAATAACAGGGAAGAGGTTTTTGTAGCGAGCCAAACCAGTATAGACCCAGTGCAAGGTCTGCTATGGTTACTATTTATTTTATAGATTAGTCATCACAAAAGTATACGTACACCAACTTAAACAGATCCGAGCGATGAGGACTAATTTTATACAGGGCGGTATGCGGTAATCAGGACGGCGCAGATACAACCACATAGTGCAAGAACTGGATAGAACAAACCTAGGAAGGTGCAGTTGCTAAGCTGTTTAACCGTAGAAACGTTAGTGTTATCACAACATGAGCAGGGGTATCCAGGTCGCATTCCGTGCATGTTGATGAACCCTCCCATATACACATCGTGGGAAGCGTCCAGCGTGCTTTACATGCCAGACAAAACAATTCGAAGTTACGTCGCAATCAGTGCTACTGTAAACGAGAGCACCGGTTAAGTTGCCCGGTAGTGAAGTGGAATTATTTGCATTATGATCAGTGCCCATAAACTGGCACTGCCCGGATGTCACGTTGTTTCGTTCGGTGGGCCGCAATACAACTATACAACACACGTTGCCAGAAAGTGATTCATACCGTACGAAAGAATGACCTTGATTAACGGGTTAAACTTTTGTCACCACCTTTGAAAACAGCATTGGTTAACGGATTTTTGACTTCAGATCCTGGAACGGCACAAACCGATCCTACAGCCTTGGCAAGAGATGGGAATGTAACAGTCGATCATGCACGTTAGGTGAAAGGACTGTCAATCACTGTTTCGATTTACTTTTGAAAAGATAATTAGTCGCCAACTGCTTCAAACAGATGATGCGCCTTCAGTAACACCATCGGTCGGCGCATCATTCCTGACAGCAGCCGACATCCAAGAAGCCCATTAGTTACTGGGCCACCAGAAACAACTGCACGTATCGAAGACTATCAAGGTAAATCTTTCTCGTACCAGTGAATTCCAAAAAGTAGAGATGAAATCCGCTGTGATTGGTACGTGGGCAAGGGGGCTTGGGGCCTGTTCTCTCGGGTTGGTTCAGTTTTCATCCAATGTCACACAAGCGTCAGTTTTTCTGAAAAGCAATTGCGGGAAAACTGGTGAAGCACAACACGTGAAGATCAAGACGTCAAAATAAAGGCAGTGAAGGTTGAAAGAGAGAATGAACGAAGAATTTTTAGTCTCGTGACCAAATGTGAGTCAAGCATTACCTTAATACTTATACCGAAGGTGGATTAACAACGGCTTTTAATTAAGACAAGTAGGCCGTCTCAATGGCTCAGCACCACTTTCGTCACAGTCAGCTGAACTTATTCGGATGTACTTATGTACTTCAATAAATACCACCGAGTTAGCATATTCGGCTAACAGCCACACAAAGAACCGGTGAAGGGTTCGAAAAGTCGTCCGTCCTATACGTAAAAATGGCATTTCAGTCGTATTCGACACGGTATGGTCCTTCTTAGCTACCTTGTCGCAATAGCAAAAGGACGGATCGAATGATCGCCAGATTTCTAGATCTTTCTTAATATCCATCTTGACAACTATGGCTTTCAGAATCCACACACAGTCATATTTTGTTCCACGAAGCCGTTCTGCGAGTTGACAGTGAATGCCCCAGGCTGTCGTTCTCTTGTTTGTTGTTTGGGTCAATTACGGAAAGAACAGATGCTTCATCCTTTTAATGCGTTATATTCCATATAACTGAACCGTTATCGATTAACTAGTCCGAGCATTAACAACACTAAAAGCCGATTGTTTCGATGATTGCCGCCGCGATACGCTTCGTTCGATGTTGTTACATACTGCAAAGGGTACTGGATGATAGACAAACGTCACTCGCATGTTTGAACAATGGCACAAATTTCGAGGTGTTTAATTCCTTAGTATCCAGTTTTCGACGGTGTCCGGATGATATTCAAAAAGCGGGCGTATGGTCGTGAATAATCAACTTGGGTCTAAACAGTCCACGATCAGAGCTACGTCCAGTCCCGCGCATCACTCGCGCGATAGGAACTTCACCATTGTCGCGCTGTCGTGCGAACATCTAACTAAATAAGCGGTGTTAGCCTTTTTGTGGATGTATACAGGCCGCTGTAGAGCGGTGTCTGCGATAGCCAAAGCGTGCAAGTGGAGCAGGCATTTACCGCTTTTATTGATTGCGTCAACGTACTAAGGGTCCAAGAAACCCAGCCAAGCAGTTGAACCGTGTTCAATCCACGCATTGAAACCGCCGTTTACCTACCGGTGCCAAGCGGATTGTGGCGGAGGACTGACAATACAACTGGTCTTTTATACCATCGGCATGGCACAAGGTTGCACCACGACGCCGAAAAATGTGGCGGACTTACGTTGACCGAGTAGTAGGTGTGTGAACATGACTCCAGAGCTGATGCCTTGTGGTTCTTCTGTTTTCGAGGGATTGATAGATCAGTGGCTGAGCATTAGACAACAAGCACCAGAACAACCTGCTGGATAACCGGTCCAGTAGAAAGTATAGTCAGCACCTGCTTCCCGAAATTAACTTCTGAATCACACACAACGACGAAAGAAATGTTGTAGTGCCTCGACTTCGTCAGCCTCGGCGCGGTGCGGCAGTCCAGTCGTCCGGTGCAAAATCGGCCGAGTAGCGTACACACATTCCACATTCCGGTGAAACACAGCATACAAGCCTTGAGAGATACCAAGATAAATAAAATTACGAAATATCCGGTATTCAAGCCTGTGGGTATTTCGTGCCTGTTTACACTTATTGGTGCGGGTGGTAACCAAGGTGCTCTTCTGGCTTACGGTGAGCCTACAGCCCATCCATCGGAAAGAAATATTAGATACCTACAACATGAACTGGCTTATCCTGGGACCAGGGAGTTTGACGTGACAGCACACCATAATGAAACTGCGTCCCGTTCTTTGCGGACATTTGGAATGGTAATACTTGGTATGTCCGGCTTGCACTTTGATATAATGGACGGGCAAGCATAAAATGCTTTCTGACGAGTTCACGAAGGCTGACGGACCTCGGAACTCGGAACGTGCGCTTTCGGGTGTCCTGGTTTCTAGAGAGCTTATGGTGATTTGAACGTGGAGAGTAGATGCCTTATGTGCGCGCAGCATGAACAGACCGTAACTACACCATGCTGCTATAAACGGAAAACAGTGTTTACAATGACAGCCTCAGGAAGTCATAAATTCCCACGCGTTTGGAAGATGATTTTTGTCGAATAATGGCACGAAATACTTAAAAACAAAGATGAATAGAACATATATTTAATCAATGAGCAGACAGTCAGTGAGGTATCCTAAGCATCAGACATATTTTAGACTTCTGGGAGAAAGGGACCGAACATACAGAAAGCTTTCATCAGATAGACAACGATCAGATAAGCAAAAAATACAAGCCGGAAATTAGCCAGTTATTTAGTTAACCGATCGAAACGACGCTGTCATCAAAGGCGGAGGGCGGGACCTCAAAATCTGCATGTAGATGGTGCTCCTTTATGTGCTTAGCACGTCCTTGTTTAAATGAGTGACTACTAGCCGCCTGTGCTATCGTTTCCGGTAGTGAATTCGACGAGCGATAAACAAGCACAAGAAAGCAGTGCCCCCTGCGCAGGCGTGGACGCTACTAGTTTACCGTTAACAAGTGGCCAAGCAGGTTGTGCGTAAAAGCCATGGCAAACATGTGCCGACTTGGGTGGAACACAACATGGGGGATTTTGTGAAGAAATATCAAGTCCCAAGGGGTTTGCTCGTATTTACAGCTGAAAAAAGTTCAGTGTGCAGTCGATCCGAATAGGATTTCTGAAACCATCCGTGTAACCGTTTTGTGGCCCTACATTGCAATATTTCTACCATATTAACACCCCCACCTTAACAAGACAATTGCTGACATTGACAGGAGCTTGACACCCGCTGAGCACAATTATGATCAGACTGAGAAGAAGGCTTTGGCGATCATATTCGCGATCAAAAGGTTCCGCAAAATGCTCTATGGGCGGCACTTCACACTTTTAACTAATAATAAGCCCCTTCTTGGTGTATTCAGCTCAAAGAAAGGTATACCCGTCTATACGACCAACCGATTGCAATGTCGGGCGACCATGCTACTCGTCTAGGACTTCATCAAATATCAATCCACAACAAGCACTGGTCAAGCAGACGCTCTATCAAGACTGATTGACTCTCAGCGCACTCCACTTGAGCACGCAGTGATCGCTTCAACCACAGTCGAACCAGAGGTCAATAGCCTGCTCACTTCCACAATCCGCGCCCTTCCCGTTACGCCAGCTATAGTTCGCGATGCCACGGCCAGTGATCCCATACTTCAAAGAGCGATCCGCTTCCATCGTACACGTGGGCCTCCGGCGTGTCCTGACCTCCAGCTTCAACCGTTTTACCAGCGTCGCTCCTCACTTTCCGAAGTCGATGGCCGAATTCTATTTGCAGAACGTGTTGTTATTCCTTCTGAGCTGCAACAACAGGTACACTAGCAGTTCCATGTCCGACATCCGGGGATTAATCGTATGAAATCTTCGGCGCGCAGTTACGTATACTGGCCAAGAATGGATGAGGATCCGGTTCAGACTGTACGTACGTGTTCAAAGTGCCAAGCGTCAGCTAAAGCTCCAAGGAAAGCACATCGTTCTTCGTGGCCTGTGCCGATAACCCCTTGGTCCCGCTTGCATGTTGATTTCGCTGGATCCACAAACAGGCAACGTTACATGATACTGGTTGATGCGTACAGCAAACGGCCGGAAATCATTCAACCGAAACTACATCAGTTCCCAAGCTACCATTATCAACCTGCGGAATGTGTTTAGTCGTTTTGGTGTACCTGAAATCTTGATTTCGGACAACGGTAGTGCATTTGCTCCATCTGAATTAGCAGGATTCTGTCAACAGAATGGAATCCAGCATATATGAACGCCGCCGTATCACCCACAGTCAAACGGCCAAGTGAAACGCTTGGTTGACAGGCTTAAACGAGCACTCCTGAAACTCAAGAGGGGGGGGGAAAACGCCGGAAACGATTGAGGCGTTTCTGATGACATACAGATCAACCCCCTACTCCACCACACTAATCAAGCCTTCGGTGGAAACACTGATGCACCGAAAAATCCGCCTGCCTGTTGACGTTATACACCCAGCTCCACGACTATCATCTGTGCGAAACAGGCGCATGGAGCAGCAGTTCAATCGTCGACACGGTGCGACCAACCGTATGTTTTCATTAGATTAGGTCGTACTCGCGAATGACGATCGTGGTGTTGAGAAGTGAACCGCAGGCCGCATACTACGAGTGACTGGTCGAGCCAAACACGACGTGGAAGTGCAATCTTCCATATGGGTCCGCCATGCAAGTCAGCTGCGTCTTTCTTTTCAACCAGTGACCGTCCCGTTCAGCCGAGTCATTCTACTGAACATTCTCCTGGATACGTTCGCAGATCCCTCCCGGCTACCATTTCCGGTGATTACTCTGCAGGTCCCGCAATTTATATCTAATCGTTAGTAACCTTTCCCTTGTAAATTTCATCTTTTATCAGAGCCTCAGGCCTCCATCGTCTCTCCAATGGACCTAGAATGTGAACTAATAGGAGTGCCTTCAACGTCCGCACTCTAAAACATCTAGGTCAATCGGCCGCCCTCGTAGGGACGTCAGATTTGTTGAATGTACGCGGCATTCCAGACAGTAAAATCCAGAACAATGATCGACGTATGGAACTAACAGTATCCGCACTATCTACCCCATACTGGTTATACACTTCTGGTGATTCTACAGTCACCGCTACCGATCAGGCTAGAGTAAGTCTAATCCTGAGCCAGACGGCCTAAGCCGCGTTGGTAGACTGGATTCCTGTTAACAGTAGATGTGTCGTGTGTACCGCCGACCAACAGTCGCTGTATTTCTCGACTGGAAAGGTGCGTTTGATTCGATGGGTCGGCCTACACTTTTAGAGTCGCTTAAAGGCAGGGGTATACGGACCAAGTATGTGAACATACTGTCGACGCTTAACTTCCATACTTCAGCTCAGGTTAGGGTTCACGGTGAACTGTCTGACGATTTCAACACTATGAGCGGTGTACGTCAAGGCTGTCCCCTTTCACCACTTTTGTTCAATTTCGTCATGGACGGAGTAATGGAGGATTGTCTGCGACACTCAAATGATGTCCGCATGGACCTCCTACCTGGTGGAAGACTGATTGATCTTGATTATGCTGACGATAACGTGTTGCTACTTAACACTATCCAAACAGCACAAACGATGCTAGACGCTATTTCGCGTTCTCCTAAATACTTCAGAACGCGCTTTGCAACCTCAAAGTGCTAAGTGCTTTTGCAAGATTTCTGTGATTCATCATCACCATAGACAGTAATACAACAGTGGTTCACACTAATGATCCACTGCCACAACCACAAAGAAAAAACAAACACTATTTGGGAAGAGAAAAGGAAAAAAGAAGAGGAGGGGAAAGGATCCAACTAAAAAAGTAGCTACGTCTATATATAAACGCCTTGCAAACAAACAACCAAGCTGTAGGCGAAAGTAAGGCGTCGTCAGCTCCGCATCATTGAATGCACTCGGACGAGCAACGACAACATTCACGCTATTGGGCTCGATTAGCAACCATCTCACCTAACGTCTCAAGCCACTGACTCTGGGAATCGCGAGGTCTACATCCCGGGAGATAAACCCGATATACAATGGCCAATCCCTTCGTGAACAATTTCATTTATCTACGCCAGGTCATCATCTGTCCACCTCGTACCTTGCGTCAATCAGCCGCAGCGTCGGCAAACAGTGCTCGATGTGGCAGATGGCTAGCTGACATCCACAGTATATGACCCAGCCATCTAAGTCCGTGCAAATGTAATGATTGAACAAAAGAACTCGTTGGACAAGCTGAGCCAAACAGCCGATTCCTAACCTCCTTGTTATTCACTCACTGGTGCCCCTCGATACGAGCGACTGAACGCGGGTATCGGTGGCCAAACACCTGAAGACGGTTCATGTCTTCTACCCTGAGCGGCCAAGTATCGCTGCCGTAAAGTAATATAGCACCCATTGTCGCCCTATATACGTGACCCTTAAGATTCAGAGAGATACCTTTGTCGCCATATATGTCCCAGATTAGCGAACATTTTCCTAATCTTAGGGATGCGCGCCCCTAATTCATTCGCCACCACCTTTGACGCAGCCTCCCAGATATACAAATCGGTCAGTAACCCCCATGACTTCATTGTCTAACATTAAACCTACGTAATCACAGCAATCTTGCAGAAGCACTTAGCACTTTGAGGTTGCAAAGCGCATTCCGAAGTACTTAGCAGAACGCGAAATAGTGTCTAGCATTGTTTGTGCTGTTTGGATAGTGTTAAGTAGCAACACGTTATCGTCAACATAATTAAGATCAGTCATTCTTCCACCAGGTAGGAGGTCCACGCCGACATTATTTGAGTGCCGCAGACAGTCCTCCATTATTTCGTCCATGACGAAGTTGAACAAAAATGGTGAAAGGGGACAGCCTTGACAAACGCCGCTTCTGGTGATGAAACTGTCAGACAGCTCACTGTAAACCCTAACCTGGGTCAAAGTATGGGAATAAAGCGCTGACAGTATGTTCACATACTTGGTCTGTATACCCCTGCGTTTAAGCGACTCTAAAAGTGTAGATCGATCCACCGAACAAAAGGCACCTTTATAGCGATTGTTGGCCGGCGGTATACATGATGCTGCTCCAAAATATGACGAAGAGTAAAATTATGATCTATACATCCCCAGCCAGGACGAAACCCTGCCTGTTCTCTAATGTTTAACTCCCGAACTGCAGTGAGTCGACGGAATATAATGGATGTCAGAACCCTAGAAATGACTGGGGTCAAACTAATTCCCCTATGGTTTTCGCACGAGCTCCTGATACCTTTCTTGGATACAAGAACCATTATCGAGTGACCCCAGCACGGAGGTATGGTCTCCGTCGTCCATACAAGTTGAAACAACCGAGTCAAGACCTCTACTAATGCCTTTCCACCTTCTTTGAAAAGTGCCGGCAAGAGATAATTTGGACCAGTAGGCTTATTACTTTTGAGAGCCGAAATGCATTTGCGGTCCTAAGTCTTAGTGGGTGATTTTAAATCTACCGACCAGGGTGTTACATCACAGGTTTGCGGCGGCAACACGGTAGAAGCAGGAGGCCAGCTAAATTGATCCTGAAAATGTTTCGCCTAACGCTCTAACCTTCTGGACTTACTATAGACAAGTGTGCCATCTGCCTCACCGATAGTTTCACTGACAGACGTAGCCCTAACAGGCATCGAACTACAGAACGCTGAAGCGTTTGGAAACAAACCGTATAGTTCCAACAATGTCTGGAAATATTACAAGTAGTTAGACCTAACCTAGTCTGGGGCCAAATGTAGCAACCAAGAGGAGAAAGAAAAGAAGCACGAGGTGGGCTACAGCTTACTCGGCGGCAATCAAAAACGCGCCGGGCAAAAAGTGCATGAAGCCTTCGAGTGCGTTAACCAACGCCCGAAAAGGTCCGGGTTAAACGACCCTGAAGAATGGAATAGTAGATGAGTCGTTAGGAATATAGCAAGCATTCGCTGCGTGCAATTAGCTGCACGACAGAAGAAAGTGGCACTCCGTTCATATCAGGCCTCCTATAGGAGGCGTACACAGAATCACGCGTACAGAGCAGACAAGCAGGAAAACACGGTTGCAGCCGGGATCCTTAGAGAAGCCACACGATCGCTGGTCATTATAACAGTACCGGCTTCAGGAATTGCCTGAAATCTCTGTCCAACAGCTACTATAATTTTGGCGTAGGCTACAGCTACATGGTCAGTCTACGAGCAACTTAAGTTGCCCAATGCATCATAAATTTACACCTGTATTGATCGGGACGGTTAAAATAAATTCTGTTTATTGTGTATAAACCAAATTTCAAGGTGTCGTTTAATTATGCGGAATGTATGCAGGACGACTGAAAACGCTCGTGTTGGTTTTGAAAAAGGGCATCGTTACAAGACATAATTATATCCAGATGTAACGGTACACAGCAACATAAACGGTCGTGTGCGCATTGTGCAACGTACTGCGCTCACAGGCTACAGGCATGTAGTCATAGCTAGACAGTTAACTATGTAGCATACAATTGCATGCCATCTCCCAGGACTAACGCTATTGTAACACACCGGCAGCTCCCTCTCCCCGAATCCACCAATTGAATCGATATATTAATCTTGTAGCGTCTTGCACAGCATTTTGTATTGCGTAATTCTCGTTGTTTTTTGCATTTTTCACCCTCTTCAAATTTACATGTACACTCGTTTAAATCATTTGAGTTGATTCAGTGAACAATAAAAATCGGCTTCCAAGGTCGCAAACCCTGTGTTCTCTCTCTGCGTTCAGTGTCGCGTGCGCTCAGATTTTTGAGAAAGTTAACGGCTAACGGAATCCACATTCATTTCAGCGCATTCCCAAACTCATCGGTCGTCGGAATTATCTTCGTTGTGACCTCTAAAGTTACCTGGGAACTATACGACGGATCGTATCCACTGGGTATTTCATTCAGTGTGGTGGAACTCTAAACGACGCACCTTCACGAACTACTGTCAGTCAGTTGTTTTCATTTTTATCACCTTTTGAATTCGTGTTAACACTTAAATTGTATATAGCGTTTAGATCCACTACAATCTAACCAATGAAAGAGTTGGCGAAAGTTGGCTATGATGGGACAATTTAGTAATCGAAGCGTAACAGAATCGTGGGGGACGTCCTGTACAACACTTGCTCTCAATTCAGTTTAATTTACAGGACAGGTGACGGCCAGGAGCCAGAATGTCCAGATTCTTGCGTCGATAAACCCGGGGCCTTCAACGCTCCGACCTCAATTTTTCCGATTCCACGTGAGGTATCCACTCGCGACCTCTCTGCAACAGAGGAAACAGCACCAGCTAGAGTATATTTTCACACAGCTGTTGCTTCTACTCGTGAGAAATCACACACACATGAGAACGCTTCAGCTTGCGAACTGAAGATATGCATCCATACCCATAAATGTTCAGCCATACTTGTTACCGTATGCATCGCAACGTCCATACTCGTCAATGCTTATCTGTACGAAGTGATGCATACATCTAACATCATGTATCTGCTATCACTAACATTCCCTCGAAACTCGTACCCTGCCCTTTAGTGTCACTCTAACCGGCAGTCCAAGTTCAAGTTCAACTTGCACTGCGTGGTGTACGGGTAACTCGAAATTTGATTCAAATTTTCTCGCTGTTATTGTTCACACATTTTTTGTTCTATTGATGCCTTGTGCATCAAATAACAAATAACACATCGAATCCTTATTTACTAAAACTGTTGGGTTGCACTGTATCCGTTTTTGTATCTATTTTATATTGTGTATTGCTTGTTTCTATTGACAATAACGCGAGTCAGATATAACAGTTCTGGGACTCAATTGACTGAGACAGCGAGCATTTGTGACAGTTACGGATGCAAAAAATCCGCGCAAAACGGTATGCAGTGCCACCAATGCCGAAGGTGGTATTATTTCAAATGCACTGGCCTCAACGAACACCAGAATAAAAAACTTGCTTCTTCTGCTTTAAAGTTTGTCTGCGTGAGCTGCAGGTTTACCGAAAGTCAAAGCACCGCTCCGCTGCTGAGTCACGCACGCGTCATGAAAAGTGAGGTGACGCAGGAAACCTGCGACTGTAAAAGCGGAGCTGTTCCTCTTAACACTATATGTCTCTGTTTCTTCCGTGGGAAATAGGATAGAGGAATACTAACGGACTCTGTCCGAAATGAAGTTGGAACTGCAGTCTCTAAATGAATACATAGCGCTTGCCCTCCCTGGTGTTGTGGTCACCAAGAAGGCAGTTGCCCTGTCAACTGCACTTATAGATGAAGCGAACATGAAATAAAAGTTCTCAGAGAAAGGCGAGTTGTTTCATGGAGCCGCTTCCCCTCAACGTCTCCACCAGCCGAACAAGCTAAGTCAGTCTTAGCTTCTTCGTCCTTCCCGGACGCTATACATCTCGTACTCGCGAGCAGGCTACGTGCCAAAACAACCAAAACGTCACTTGGCCTTTTGGCAACCTTGCCAGTCATTCCGTGTCCCGAGACAGTGGTGAAAAAATCAGAAGCGTTGAAGTCCACCAACGTCCACCTGAAATGCATTTCTTTCGACTGCCCTCAACAAGAGAGGGCGAAACGCGAGTCGCAGACCAAAATTAAGTCACGCATCATGGCAGGCCGAAAACTACAGCTGGATACTGAGGTCGTGGTTTCTGCTCCAGCAGTATCCTCTCAGGCCTATGTGCCAGTGGTGGAAAGCGAGAAATCTGGTTCCGTATCCACCGTCCCAAAGGCCGACGCCCCAAGCACGGGCAGAAGTTTTGAAGACACTGCACAACTGCCGTTCTGCGAGTTACCCACGCCAAAAACCAACACGAAGCCCTATAGAAAAGTATTTATTCCAAGAATTCGGAACGATGGAAGCCTGCTGGGGATGCCGCCTGCGAATCAAAAAGCATTTTATTAGCCCGATCCACAAAACATTTATATATGTAGCTCCGTAAAGTCGCACACACTACCTCCCTTCAGACCCTTTATCCAGCAGACGAAGAAGTCAAATTTTCGGTGGGCGAAACTCTCAAACACGCTTTGAAGAAGCGTCCCCACAGAACGCTTGACATACGCACAACCAGTGACGTTGCGTCCACAGCCTCAAATGAGGGCCCTCGGAACCACTCGGCAGTATAGACCGAGTCCAACACAACCACCCTCCTCAATTCTAGGTCTCCTTTCCCAAACTCATCCTCGCAAACTCCTCTTCCTTTTTCCGAAAAGTCAAGTGAGGAAGTAACTCTTTAGTGCATGTATACGAACTGTTAACCCACGACGCACAACCTCACATTTTTGCTTCCACGGAGACCCGGCTTACAGGTGATATCAGGGGCAGTGAACTGAGTGTCTGCGGGTAATCAGTTTACCGAGCTGACTCCGACCGAGGGAGAGTGGGAGTTCTGCTACCTTCCTTCAGCATTTTCTCCCAACACCTACGATTATCGGTGGATTTCATTCCTCTGATAAATGGGACACTCTGTGGCTTCGAGTGACTGCACGGCCGAGACCCACTCACAGTGGGGGTTATCTATCGTCCTCCCTCATCCGACGTCTCTGATAACGACACTTATTTTGTAAACCTAGACAACTTCCTAGAACTAAAAACTTGACTCATTTGTATTTTACGGGCGACCGTAATGTACCGAAAATAGGCTGGTCATCAGTTTCCCACCAGGGATGTGAAAGTGGATTCTCGACTTCCTTATCGACATTGATTTGACGGAGAGCGTGGACACAACATGTCCACGCCCTAACGCGGCATCTTTCTGCTCAGATTCCTTTTCTGCTCGACCTAGGTCTCATTAATGACAGCCACCTGGTAAACAGGGTGAGCATCAAGCCACCACTTGGATACAGTGACCACTCTATTCGTCTTTGATCTTATATGTTACTGGTTACAGCAACCAGTAAAAGAAGTCTACAGTTCTAAGTCTTAATCAGGCTGATTTTAGCAGCCTGAGAATTCACTTAAGTTCACTTCTTTTGACTATGGCTCCGTGGACCAGAACTACCGTGCACTTCAAGGCGCAATTGAGAAATCGGATGACTTATTTGTGCCGCGCAAGGTGTGCACTTTCTCTTACCGGCCACCTCTTTCGCGCGGAATACATCGTCTCCTCAATGACCGTCCCCACTTATTCGCAAGGCATAAGCTTACGGGAAATTCGGAGGACATAAGCGCGTTCCACATTGTTAGAAATAGGTGTGAACGGGAAATCTGTGAGTACACCAAACTCGTACAAGAAAAGGTCCTCCTTAGAGTCCGCGGGAACAAAACTTATTTACGCACATGCGACGACTATGGAAGAAAAAACCCTTGGTTCTTTCTCTGCAAGTGCCTGACGGGGAGGCCTCATATTACTCCCTAGTTGTGGCCAAGTTATTCAGGAAGTACTACTCGGTAGTCTACAACGTCGCACCGCCGGTTAGATACCCTATCCTTCCACTGCAGAATTTCCAGCAACCACTCGGTACCGCCGAGTTTTCAATGCCAGAATTTGAGGAACTCTTACCCAAGATCAATTTATACAATGCAATGGGTCCTGATAAGATCCATCCTAGAATTCTCAAAGAAACAGCTGCTAGTCTGGTAGAACCCTTTTATAAGCTGTTTAAACAGACAATCCAGATTGGCATTCTCCTTAGTGCATGGAAAGAGACAACGGTCACGCCCATATTTAAAACGGGCGACCAGCACTCCCGGGATAGTTGTCGACCAACCAGCTTTACTAGCACTCCGTGCAAGATAATGGAGCGCTTAGTAAAGCGTGCCATCCTCAATCACTTCTTATCAAACCGTCATTTTTCCTCTACCCAGCATGGCTTCCTTCCTAATCCGTCATGCATGGCTAATATGCTTATTTTCATGGATAGTCTGACGGAGACAAGAGACAATGGCTCGATCTCAGATGCCATCTTCTTTGGCTTTGCCAAGGCTTTCGACCGTGTCCCACACGGCCCCCTGAAACACAAACTAGAAGCCTATGGTATTCAAGGAGAGTTTATTTGCTGTATTACCTGTTTCCTCGATAATCGGACGTTTGGAGTTGAAACTGGGTCAGATCTTTCATCTATCTCATTTCTGCAGAAGTTCCACAAGGATCTGTGCTGGGTCCTCTGTTACTTTTGATCTGTATCAATGAACTTCCGGGAAGTATTTCCAGCAACGTCCTGTTATATTTGAAACATTCAGTCCCTTTTAACCATTTGAATGGAATAGTCAGAAGACACAAATTACGATATGAATTCATTTCGCACATTCTCGTCAGTCGTAAACGTGTGACTAGCATGAAAACAAAACTGGACAATACATAAATGAAACGATACAAAAGTACAAATCAGGCTGGATCGTGATCGGCACTCAGGGTCAAATCAACGGTAAACAAAGGTTGACAGTCAGTTGTTTCTGTGCGCATTGGACCGGTTTTTGACGGTTGATCAACAAAGCTTCAATGTACTGTAAAAGTTGTGAGTTGTGAGCGTTCATCAAGATCTTAAACGAAGATTTGTACTTTTGTGCGGGCTCATTTACTTCTCGCTTGCTTTTGTTTTTATGCTTGTCACACGGTTACAACTGACGAAAGTGTGCAAACTGAATTAATATCGTAATTTATGCCTTCTAACTAATCTATGCAAAACTCATTCTATGTGCTGATGACCTAAAAATCTGGAACGTCGCTGATCCAAGTGCACTGCAGATTGATTTTGACGCGATTAATTGTTGGTCGGATGAATGGAGTCTTCCACTAAATGATAGTAAGTGCGCACATACGTCACTCGGTGAATACTCTGACAATGCCTTCGTGATCCACAATGCCCTTGGCACAGTAGATACGTAAATCGAACTGAAGAAAGATCTGGGCGTCTGGTTGTCGTCTAACTCATCTTTCGCGCATCACCATGAGATGACGGCGAAAAAAGGATATGCCAATGTTAGGATGATTAAGCGCACTTTCCTCCCGCACAGACAAAAATGCGCTCCAAACGAGTGACGGGTAAATTTATAAGACCGCTCTTCGAGTATGCTAATCAGGTAGTGTATACCGGCCTGAAGAAAGACATATTAGGGCAGTTGTGTAGTTCGCCGGTATGGTGTTTCAAGGCCGAAACGAGTTGGAAACGGCCATTTAG
>JTDE01000022.1:70715-110515 GCA_014338405.1 Paragonimus skrjabini miyazakii
ACCGCACACCTTCGGTTAATTTGCTCCTCGACGGCCGGTCCCTAACTTTACTGGTTAATTTTCGCATCGGTACCGTTTAGGGCGCTATCCTAGTTCACTGGTACATCCCGCGTAATAAATATTCGGTATGTGTTCTCAACGGCCTTTTGTGTTACACCTGGTAAATTCGTACCTGGATGAAACAACTTAGTGTGCCATGCACTACAACTCAGTCATTCAAATGCCTGTCTAAGCCTTTCTATTTGACGGAAGTCCCCGTTGTAACTTATCTCCCTTGGCTGCTGCCATGCGGTTCTAACGAAGGCTCTTTTAAGCTCGTCGTTTTAGCAATCGATATTTAAATACAAATTTGTTGGAATGGGAAAAACCCACAAAGGATGCTTTACTCCGTATGGCAGCCATACGGTTTAGTGGTTACCAGTTAGTTTCCATAACTTTTGTTGCACTGTGGATGTCATCGGTATCTTTCAGTTATTCTACTGTCAATCTTACAATCGGTCAATCAAAATATTCTCCAGAAGGTACACGCGAAACGTATCTCACATTAATTTCCCCGGGATAGCTACATGAACATTTTGGATTAAGCTTTTAGTACTGAAGTATCTACGCACAACTAATCAAATCGGTAAGTGAAAACTTTCAGCTACGCCGCTTGTAATTGAGACAATATTATCTGTCGGTATGTTGCCATCATGATTCAGCCGCTTTTCCAATCATGTCTATATGGAAACTAATCAGTCGTCCACCTTTTCCAGAATACTAAAAGTAGGAAGCTAACCGGTTTCAATCTTGTCACGTGGCTTATAGTGGAGAGGTCCTTAACTTCATTCTGACACTGCCTTTCAATGTAGTAAACTAATCAACAATAATGGAGTGAGAAAATTGTCACCCAACGCCAGCCGTACGGTCGAGGGGCTAATGGGTATCCTTTTCAATTCGGACAATAAAATCACACCGTCAACCACCTATTCCTCTTAAACTGTTTTCAAGGATGTAGAACAATCTATTGAATGAGGGGTATTTGTGGGATTAGGAGCAAAACACAATTTTACGTAATTAGTGGGGATACGTCAAACGATCATAAGTAACGTTCGGTAGGAACGTCAGCGAATCATTGGTGATTTTACGTAAGTTAATAGACTATATGATTCTAGCAAACATTTGTTATGGCATAACATAAAAATGAGTGGCTGACTGTCTTTTTTCAAAATCGGATCGTTACCACATCTTGATGTTGGCTTGCTCAAAACAGCGGATATAATAAGTGAAATCGATGTTTTATAACACAAAAGTTATTACGTGGTAGGAGATTTTGAGGCAAGAAGAGAAAACCTACAGGTCATAGAAGGGGGACTCACAATTCCGTCGTATCAGACACAGGAAAGAAGTTCTTTTTTGCATTCTATCATCATTTTGATTGTGCAACACTTTAATGTGATAATCAATAATCACGCAACACAGGCTAACATTAGTCATGACTCGAATATATAAATATATATATATATGCTTTCGGCCTAGGAATAATGTTAGCCTGCATTATGTGATTAGTGATTACAACACAAAGGTAATGTACAGTTAGAACACTGAACAGTTCGTGACCTATTTGTTAGGGCAAATACAAACACATGCGGCTGTTCAGTGTCATGCATGTCGATCCACCGCAACCAAAACGTGTACGCCCATCCAATGTGTCTTAGTGAGTATACTCACACAGGCACACCAGAGCAGCTGCTGCTGTCATTCCAAGTGTAAACTGGCCAACGTTAGTGGAGTTTGGTCCAAACAATGTACAGAGTTGTAGTCACTCATTATAATTTAACTAGGTAGGCTCAGATTTATTATTTGATCATGGGAATTATATAGTGTCTGAATCCACCTCCGAATTAAGCAAGTATTAAATTTCGAAGAGATCCATTTGCGAAAAATCTGGACTTCGGCTGGATTCGAACCAGCGACAGAAACACCATGCCCAAACGCGGCGAGCGCTCTACCATCTGAGCTACGAAGCCACGCCGGAAGCTCAGAGATTTCACATTTGGACCTAGTTACCCACCCAACCAACTGTGTCATAAGGAATCCACCAAATGATCCAGCTGACTGACTACCCAAGCAGGATTTTTCGATCAGTTCACGCTAGAGACTACCAACGCAACCGATGAGCATTGACATTGAATACAGCCGAAGTCCAGGTTTTTTGCAAATGGATCTCTTCGAAATTATCAAATCTGCCAAACTACTTATCAGTAACCCAAGTATTAAATGTCAATAATGTGCTCTTGCAAAAATGTACTTATCTGCCACTTCTGCAACCTCTCTTGATGTCAAACTGGTTATCGACAAACACAAAGTTAACATCCTAAACGTAGCATGTGGAATTGTTTTTAACGCATAAGGCAAACACATGTGAAGAATTATATATTGTTTCTTAATTATAAGCGCATTGTGCGCTCTATGTACAAAATTACTCAGATACATTAACAGCACATCCGCTTATCTTTGGCCGTACACACATCTGCTCTCGTGTATAGAAAACAGGCACAAATCAAGAACGAAGTAGTTGGGGTATGTTAACTGAATTGTGTCCTTGATTGGTGGATCTGACGGTCTTTTCAGCCCGCTGACTTTCGCGTTGGAGTGAGGCGAGCACACTGTATGGTGGCTGGTTGGTCGGGGCAGGTGCGCCAAACGCAGCCTCTGAGCTGATGCTACCCAGCGTGTGTTTGTGTAGCAGAGATGAACCTTGTCCAGCCCAAACTGGGTCCAACTCGTGAATAAGTACTTCCTCAAACACACGGGAGACCAACAGAACCAATGTGGTGCCGAACAGTAAGTAGACTGTGCACAATAAAGAAGTAATACAAATGTCAACTTGGACATCAGGTAATCTGTTAATTAGTTATATTCGAAAATGCGTAGTGATCACAGAATGGACATAAGTGTTATAATTTTGTGTTTCCTGTTGGAGTTCAGGCTGAGTAATTAAGTGACAAGGTTAACTATTGATGACAATACCGCTGTGACTTTTCATTTGAGCACAAAGTTTCTACGATTTGATGTTTGATGCATCTGTGCGCACAATGTAGTCATGAAAGTCGATGCAACAGAAATACACACACTGTAAATGGATCATGAGCGGTTGAGACGGAATGTACATTGTCCGAGCTCTGTAATACTTACTGCGATAGACTGCGCTAAAATTGAGGTAGTATACAGAATCTAAAAGCTATCAGTTTGTGAACAGTCGTGTCAGGGGTGTGTATAACCAAAAGTGTATAAGTTGATTTCACCTCGTGTGCACGGTGAACCAAAACATTTTTATTCGCGGCTGCAAAACGTGGTCACCAAAACTGGGAGATGTCAATTGTACCGAGGGATTTGCCCACTGATATTCATATCTGGTGGGAAGTTTCGGTCAGCATCAACAGATAAGCAACTACAAAATCCGAAAGGGAAAAATTTAGTGAGTGATTTCGCCAACTGCAAAAACCCAAAAGTGTTTGCATTTAGACGAAAAAATTGTGTACTAAAATTGACAACATAACCTTTACCAAGACGTGTATAACTTGAAGAACCTGCAGCTGCTAGATATATGGCATCAGATGGCAAGTCGATGATTTGTTAAAGGGTAGTAGAAATTATCACTAATGTGTGAAGAACAATACGGTGTTTTTGGCATCCTTATTGAGATCCTTGTGACTTAATGAAATTCTGTTTGAAAACATTGAGGGATGTCCACCTTGGAAATCGTCCATAAATTAATGTCCCTACTTATGTGGGGGCCATAAATACAGTGAGGAAGTGGTCATGCGTATACTACCTGACTGATGTTCCTCATTGTAGGTAAAGTAATGTTAATTGTTTGAATTCTAATCTGCGCAAAGGCTAAACCTTTTACCCTTCTACTATTCATTTCCCAAATAGGGAACGCTGCTACGGAACACAAATTTCAGGCCAGCGAGAGTGATCTTAACAGTCATTGGGACTCGTGTGTTCAGCCCATCGTGCAGGCACAAAAATACTAATCCCAAGGGCAGTCACACTCTGTGGAGCTTACTTACTTTACCTTCCTCGTAGTGGTAGAATGTGTTTTTAGCTCTATGTAGTGGCAAGAATGACCAAACACAAGTAAATTTGGTAAACCTTCAGCATATAGTTTGCAAAAAACGAAGAAAGTTAGATGAAGTATTATCAAACGTTGGTAAAAGACGTTATGGACATGAATGGCCAATGTCGTTTTAAATGCCCGCACAAGCGTGACTGATCTCTAGCAAAGGAAGATTTAGTCTTTTGAAGACAACAAGAATACCTACCCTTTGATTTCTGTCTTACTATAGATGAAAGAAGTAACTCAATGATGTTTTAAAGCATATTTCATTGACTTAAATCAATCAAGGGATTCTTTGCAGATTATCTGCAATATATGTATTCTGAAGGAGGACGATAAAGGAATGATAACTGGGTGACCAGGATTTCTGCCTGACAAACAACAAGAATTCAAGAGAATTCCTCAAAGCCTGGTGTTAAACAACCAAAAAACTAAACGAGGAAGTTGAGTCGAACAAGTATATCAGTCAGTGCAAGCGGAAGACCACAGCGAATGTAAAAGCGGTCATATTTAAATACAGACACTACCAAACTGGGAAACTTGAACAGACCGGATCGATGGTAACAGCTGAAAAGTGGATAACTTAGGCGGCCGATGATCCAACATGACGAATATACCAACCCAGTAAAAATGCAAGAGGTAGCTAATCAGACTTCGGGTCGTGGTTAAACAACAGCACGACGTCGATTGTCTAATAGATGCCGGAAGTTATTAATCGGTCTTCGGGTGAAAATTTCAAAATTAACAGAAGTGACCAATCATGATTAGGATTGGAAATTCAGTTAAATTTTATGTATAAGTGCAGGTGTTTACCGAACTACAAACATCCACAGCCAGACGTATACCCCTAAACACATATAACCATTTTTCAGCGTTGAAATATTTGTCATCTAGACGTCAAGTTCATTGAGCAACCGAATACCTAAACCAAACATACCCTTACTTTGTGGATCATGGACAGATTACACATTGCACAGTGATACCGCATATGAGGAGATATTTTATTTGTGGGTGTCCGAGCAATTGCATCCTGAATTCGTTTCCATGTTCGGTTTGAAATCCACAGGACGGATTTCCTCCAGTCCAAAAGAAGAACAAAGCTGGGGAGTTGCCGTTGTTAAGACTTACCGACTGTACATATCCAAGAAACGACTGGGATGGGTACTGGTGTACACGTTCTCATGGGATAACCGTATTGACATTAGTGCCGTTGATCCCAGATTAGATAAAACAGATGTATCACGTTTAATCTTTAGTTATATCTGCTTATGAGTATTGAACAACTACGTCGATAACATGCAGGTCAAATATTGAACTGATTGCTAATAATTAGCTGAGGGTTTTGATTAACACACTTGAGTATCACACACGATAGATCGCAGTTATCGCCTTCCTATAAATGTTTTAGACGGTCCCCTTTTTAAAAGAAGCGCTATACTTGAGTTTATAACTCGTAAGAGCTAGTAGGTAGTGCATATCTTTGCTAGGACTGGGAGTTGCACTTCGGACATGCTTTCGTGAGGCGACCTTGCTAATAAGTGTGTCAATGGCCATACATTAGGCATGACGTTCAACCACTTTCGCTTGTGAGCAGTGATCAACCTTTCATCAAAGCAAAGGTGAATGTATTTCAAAATTTGTCACACCTGAGTTACAGACTAAATAAGTGAGCGTTCTACAAATGAACGGAACTGCTTGGTCGTGGTATACCTTCAAATACAAACACTTAACCATGCCCCCTATTTAATTGCTGTATACAGATAATTCGAACATGTTAAATCGTTCCTTCACATTAGTGGGATATTGTCAGCAGTTTATACTGCTATTGACAGCTTGTCTGTGAGAAAAACTCAGAAGTACACTTTTTGTGTCTGCCAAACAGTGTAGCCCGGAGCCGCGAAAGGTCTATTTTATCACTGAGATTAACACTCACGATGGGTGTGCGCGATCAGTAAGGTTACAAATTTTGAATATCAGATATTACCTCTGGAAGACGGGGGTATACTAGCGTTGCTTGCCTATCAATTTTTCTAACGATTGGTAAGTATCAAGACAGTATGACATGTGAGCGTGATTGGATTTACAGAGACATATTTGGAAAACCACTACTCTGTTTGTAGATAAGAGTTTGAACAACAATAAGAGATAGCTCCAAACAAGGTACATAGGTGCAAAAACGAACGGTCTGTGGAAGAGAAAAAATGGTTTAGTTTTTTCACTTGTGTAAACAGCTTCCATCGGCAAATACTTTAATACTAAACGGGCAACTTTTCAACTCCTGAAGTCTGATGATTGTCAATGATTTTAAACATCTGACACCTCCCTTACTTGTTGTCAAAATGGTGTAAACTCGTGTAATGTAGAGCAGCAGGTCACTTCGTTGCTCGTCAGTTGAATCGGAACCACTGGGTACCAGATCGCCCAGACCAACCGTAGTCATGGATATAACACAGAAGTAGATAGCGTCTAGAAATGACCAACCAACTTCCATTTGGTGAAAAACAATGGCTGGTAAAACGATGATGATGAGTATAATTACCAGAGCGACCAAAAAGAAGTGGGCAAGGCGTGCTTTAAAAAGGCAATTTTTTCGACCCTCCAAACGAAAGTTGGCCACAGGAAGCCCTTTGATCAATGCAGTGTCACATCGTGAAACCTGATCAATGGGATTGCAAGACAGAATGGAACGTACTCATATTAATCTACTTCAGGTGGATTAATTGGTTGCAAAACATGTAACGGCTGGAACTCTCAATGAAATAATGTATCTGTAAGGGCAACACAATGCAGAGCATATTAACATAGTGAGTCGTGCACCCGACTACTATTCATAGATAGCCACTAACACAGGCGTCAAATAAAAGTGTCTTGAAGAGCGTCAAACAAATGTACATTAACCTCACATAGCAGGCGTCTTCGTACAACAGTCGGAACAACAGCCGAATCGAGTAGGGTCGAAATAATAATTAACAATTCTTAATTGAAAAACAAGCAAAGCAGATGTGTACGCCTGAGCAGACACAAAGAAGATACCACATGTCAAGTACATGTGCTTATAAACCTGTGTACAGTGTATTACAATAAGTTACATCATTAGTTTAATGGTTATACCGAGAAAAAACTGAGCCAACCAGTCGATTTATCGGGACAACATTGTTTCTACTTGAAGCGTCTCAACTGAGCCTACTCTCCAGTATGCTGTGATCTTAAAATCGTAATTATCGTAGTATGTACTGAGAATAATATCACATACTAAACCGAACCTAATTAAATTAAACCAAAGAAGGTTGATGGTGATATGCACTCCTAACTAGCATTTTCATTTTTACAAGTTTCAACATGTGAATTCAATTTTTATTCAACTTAACAACTGTCTAGTAGACAAAGATAAAGGGAATTTTGTTCAGTGATTTGGTGCTATTATGTTGAGTTCTATTCAGTCGAGTTTATACCCCACTACCATCTGGACAGAACTGGCAGCATTCTGATCAATGATGAGTAGCTGGGCTGTTGACAGTACTAAGTTTATACCTGGGCGTTTTCTTCTCCACTTTCATTCCAGTCTCTCTACTTGTGTTGCAAGGTGAGTGACCATCATGATATCAGAAGGACCTGAGTAATGACGGAACTTTTCAGTTTGAGAACTAAGCCACAATCGCACGTCAGGTTGCTCAGTAGTCTGCGGAAGCAGTGTAGTAACATTCTCTTTAACTCCATCCGATACCTTTCTAGTAAAGAACTCTCGGTTATTTCGAAGTCGGGAATTAAGTTGTACCTGCTCACTGATGTCTAGTCAAAGACTTTTACGGTAACACGCATTACTACCCTCATGATAAGAAGCGTTTCCTATTCAGTACTCAGATGGAAAGAACACAAGACTCAATGTGTGCGCCGGTAAGAACTTTTCGGTTGACAGTAAACTCATCAAAACCTGGATTTCCACCCTGGTCGCCATAACTAGCAGGTTGTCATGACTTTCAGCGCGAAAGTGACATCATATTGAGTATGACCAGTACATCACACTTTAACTCCTGTTTGCAATCGTTTGCAGGAAGCGGTTAGGTTGCGCTTACCGCCTCCAGAAAAAGCATTAATCAGTTATTGCAACATTCACTATAATGTTCCCAACGAACTTCACAAGCTCTAATAGGTCGAACCTTAAGTTTATGAATTATTTGGCTAGGAAAAACACTTCATCTGAACGTCAGAGTATTCTGCCTAATTTGTTCCTTAGAAGTGTAAGAATCAACAATTAATCGTACTTAAGTTAATTGCTGTCAAGTTAATAATTGACAATTGGTCAAAGATTTTTGGCACCTAATGGTTCTACCCCAAGTGAGTACATATATATATATATATATATGTGCACTTCGGGCATACTTTTGTTACCAATTTTCTGCTTGTTTGAGATCACTACTAATTCCGTTTAACAACGGACACCTTTTATTCGTTCTCCGTGTGGTTAGTAAGTAGAAACAGTCGTGTGATTTGTTCCGCACCCTGAACCACTTGGGAACAACGAACTAAAATACGTGTGCTTGTTCAGGCGAACCTCCACACAAGGTGCACAGTCATCATACTTCCGATTGGTGTGAGCGGTACCATTCATGTCGGTTCACCTCTCTGCCTCAAGAAGCGTTAAAGTTTTCCTTGACAGACTTGGCTGTCAACCGCATTCAAGATCCTACTACTGCCCCACACGCAAAACACATATCTCCCATGCTGCCTTCGTCAGCCTAATAATATGTGTTGGTAAAAAGATGTAAGTGGAAATGGAGCGGATGTTCCACTTCATAAAACGGAAAGGAAATTGAGAATCAGTGAGGTCAACAACAAAACTAAAGAGTATTGCAAATTTGTGTTTTGCAGGTGACACAGATAAACAGCACTATATCGGACCGGTTGAGATAGAGTATGCGTAATCTGATGAAAGTACAGTACAAGCAGAATTTCTCGCAACGGCTTGGTCGGGAAGTTATAATTACTTCTCTTCTTTTGTTTTCAGTAGACTGCTCCAATAGAAAGTTGCGAGGGTGATGATATCATCTGTGACTAAAAATTTCTGCAGTTGCAATAAAGGCCTGGAACTTGCATTGTACTGAAAAAGTCACTGTTCGACCTCGTTTTGAACTAACTTGTTGGAATTTAGGCATGCATATTATCATGGACCATGTCAACCGAAAAACGCGGCTTTTTAATTCAGACAATTCAGTCAAGAAACGACTCTTCTACTGCACCAAGTATGATACGCAGGGAATGTGACGACCACGGACCACTTATTACTAGTGAGGAGCGAGAACTTAACATCACGGTTAGAGCTCATTCCGTGTGCTGGATAATTCGACCCAGTTGTCAGGTACCCCATTCCCCAAGAATCACCCCAATTCGGACAACACTGACATCTGACCCCAGGCTCACAAATAAGATCGACGGCACAATGAAATTCAAAATGTGATGAGGAGTGAGTTAAACACTTGGAGTAAGTTCAAGGTACCCACCAGGTAGACAGAGCTGTGAGGGTTAGATAAATGAAGTAAGCACCGTAAACAAGGTGAGATCACACGTGTATTTTCGGTTTTCTTACAACTAATCGGACCCTGTACAATTACAAAATTTCAAAGTAGTTCGCAGTCAATCTTAGCCTCTTAATTATTAAGACGTCTGTGACGTCAGCAAATTCGTGTGAAGCTGTTGTCTAATGTGCAATACTGTCGATATCAAAACGTTAGAGAACCTGTTGCTTGTGAACCAACTGATTTGGAAATAACTTTGACGAGCAATTGCATCAGTACTAGGGAGCATTAAAGTTTGTGAAGCACACCTTCTACTTGTCATACTCATGAATGTTGCGGAGGAATGAAGGAATGAAGCCGTGGTGGAGAGGAATATGTCGTTGTGATTTGAAAGGTAGTCTTCCCCATTTTCGAATGAGAATAACTCAAGCGGAAAGCTTACGGTATAGATTCACATGAACTTGATGGTTAGAGTGCTATCATAACAATGGACATTGAATGAAAGTTTGAAAAGAAACTTGTGTATATGTTGCTATGAAGTCTGTTAAACCCTTAGCAAACAATGGGTCGAAATCGCCCGCTTCATTTCACACAGGTCCAAACTGTAACTGTACAGAAATATGACAGCTATTGATTTGCGAAAGACAGACTTGTGATTAGGAATTAAAAACCAGTAAAATCCTTTTGTTTTATTTTACTTTGCATGGAAACTGTAGCCTAGAATAAAACGGAATCACATCAACCTAATAGATTTCATCGTAATAATTTTAAGTAACTCTGAGCAACAAAGGCCACGTGAACCCGAAAACTCACGTTCACGTCCAATTTGATACGCTTATCACTGTACATCTGCTTGGCTATCAGGCGTATGCTTCGGTAATATGTATCAATTCCGCATTTGATAATAGGCGGTTAAAATCGTAACATTATACGCATGTATTCAATGACAGTGATTCGTTTGTTATGAACACTACCTGTGTTTGATCGCGGATCTCACATCTAATTAAATTTTACAGCCAGCAACTTCCCGATACACAGACTAAACTGAAGGTTTGTCCTTATTGGTGCACATCAATAGCAGATATGATTGACTTTAGTGTGGTTGAACAAAACTGTATTCAAAAACTAATATCTGTCTGAAATTGCGGTTCCTATCAAGCAAAGCAGTAACAAACTACTTACTATGAAGTGCAGGAAGGCCAGAAATGATGCCTCGGCTAATACACTTGGTGATGCAATGGTTAACATACTGTGACGGTGTCTATCGGAAAATTCGGCGTTGATCGATTCCGTGTAATGACTTTCTGGATTTTGTACAACTTCGTGTTGATTTCCGACTGCTTTACGGGTCGCTTTATCAGAACAGCAAATAACATCATTCACCGTCTGATTGTCAGACGTGTGAAAATTGCCGAACAGCCAGTTGTGATTGTTTATCTTCCGTAAATGGTGATCACGATTCTCTGGGAAATTCCGGTCAAAATTATCCACTGAAGAAGGCAATAAGGATGATAACTTTTCTATAGGTCCTATCGCCATGTCGGTTATAGGTGAACAGCTTGCGGCTAGACGTTGAGGTAATTTGAAGCCGAGGAGTTTATTCGATGAAGAGATATCTTTAACATTCGGACACGAGTTACTCCTGGAAGTCCTGAAAGTTTTGTAGCTCATTCTGGTATGTGACATCTTCAAAATTGCATAATCCGGAGGGGTATGCTTTACGTGAGATTGCACTGTATTAGGCCATTCTGGATGAAAATCATGTGCCCAGACTTCAGAGAGCATTTCATTCTCACCCACTGTTGTTGTTGGTGTTACTGCTGATATTGCCGCACCATGTGGCAACATAGTAACCTGTCTGTGAAATAAGTAAGCGGTCGTAGGTTTTCACAGTTTTCACGGTGTCAAAAATAATATTCATCGAGGAAGAATTGATCAGTTAATTATAAAGTTGCATGGGTTCATTATTTATACATTGCTTATGTATACTGATAAAATTAATTGGAGAGAACTTGAAAATGATATACAGTTTCACTAATCCCACATATCTATACATGTTTCACCAGGGTGTAAATCATAATGCACTTATCTAGGGGTTGAAGGCCCAAATTCTAACTTTGAATCTATTGCGAATACCATAAACACTTACGTAATTTATCCATTTACACTCTGATCAAACATTACTGATCTGTTGCTGACACTGATTTACTCAGCAAGCTGTCGTTCTACTTTGCAAACGGTTCACCAACAGGATATGTGACAACTTCAAGATAGTTTAAACTGAAATTGTTCTGATAGAATTAAGCGAACGAAAATATTTAAAACCTCCGTTATTATCTCACATTTTTTCCATTTGATTTCTTGAATACCGAGCATTACTGCTTTATAGTTTCGTCTATAGCTGTCTTTTACTTTCCAGTAAGCTTTGACCATAATTGTAAGTAAAGCAATCGCTGAAAAGACACAAATTCTGATGACAAAACAAAATACTGTGGTTGTGTTTTTCAATGAAAGAATAAGTCAACTCAAATTCTGGCACACTCATTACGTACGTTTCCACGTCACGGACCACTCGGGGCCGAGATGCCCATGGCGTTGTCTGTCTGTGTCGATCATTCATCTGTTCGTCCGCCATGGCGTCAAAATGAACTGTGTGGTTGGGGATTCGGTATGAATGACGTGCGTTAGTATGCATTAAACCAGGTCCTTCCATATGGACTAACGATGTCTGATGTTGACCGACTGTAGAATTTGCCGTTTGGTTTGAAGCACGGTAACAGGCTGGGCAAGATAGGTTCCAGTCTGTCGAGCCAAAACGTGACTGGCAGTAGTGCTGGGCGAATCGATCTCGGCATTTGCGTATCGGACTCAAGCACATGCTAACCAAGACCGAAGAAAGGACCAGGGTGATCGGTATACCACAACAAGCCAGAACAATGCAGAAGATCTTGCCACCAGTCGTCACTGGGGAGACTTTACCGTAACCTATGACGTGGAAGAACACAGTACTAATCACCGGGCCACTACAACAAGGGGTCTCTGATCAAATATCGCAAACTCAGAGTTGTTTTACAATCTAAAATCCGTAACATATGAACCACTAGTCAACTAGGTTGACAAGAAATCCCATAGAAAAAGCTATCATATCTGAGGGTTTATAACTGTCATTACTTAAAGCTGATCATAAACATGTTTGAAATTACCCTTCACAAACTATAATTGACAAAATCCGAGTATACGTGGTGCCCGTACACCGTAGATCATTACTTAGTGTTTATGAATCAAGCACCTAGTAGGTTCATGAGGCTAAGATAGTTCACGTAAATACTTTAATCTCTGAACATAAGGATCTAATAATTTGACCTATTTTAATGTGAAACACTTTGAACACGCAGCGACTTATACTGAAATTGAATTTCGAGAAAGTATACCGCTTAACTTTTCCTATGGCTGATTTGAAATAGAAATCAGCACCTGCTCTTATGTGTTGTGAACTTTTTAATAAAATTTGAATGCATTCATTCAAATGCAAACCAAAGAGTGCGGATTCATTTATAACGTAATCCAATTAACACTATTCAGCGAACCGGGATAAGTAATTCACACACATATATATATATATACGTGCAGAAAACCGTAGTTATTACTAACGTTGTGAGTTACTGATGAAGTTTTCCATGAACCCAGACAGACTCTTACTCGTTACTTTTAAAGTAACCAGATAAAGCGTTAATTTTCACTTGGATAAAGCGCTTAAGGAATGACTGGGAGAGACGGATATCAAACAGTTTATTTTCCTTGAATTACCCACAAGCGTTTGCGACTGAGCTGTTAAGTATGATAATTCAGTTTTGCTTACTGTGAGATCAGCAGTGTAGTGGTCAACATGATTACCTAATGGAAGTGTACCCGGAGTTCCAATCCCGGTCATGGCAAGAATATACATTACTGACGTGCTCTAACACGAACAAGCCATGAGTCTAGTGCTTCTTTTCGGGAAGGGCTGATTGTAATATATATGGGGATGTGACAGCTGCGGTAAACATCGAATGATGTTCAAATTATATGCCGAATTTCAGTGCATCAGCACGTTTACTTTCTACAGTCAGACTGAGCGCACGTAGTTGTGAACCAAATCAGAACAAGGTCAATGAAAACCAGTTCATTCAGAACGATGGCAATAAGATGGTCACACTCAGTTATCTTTGCGCATAAGAAAGTTGGCCAAAGTGTCAGATGGCGATGCCATTTTCCAAATTGAACAGACTGCTAGTTAGAAGAGAAAATAGAACATGAAGAATAGTTGTTGAATAGATCACACGTTGGATCATTTAAGGACTTCTGACTACCACTACGCACAATCATGCACTACAATGTAGATTGATGGCCCATTCTGAAAGCTTGTACACAGTATTGGTTAAAAGCTGACGTTCAATACAGCCAATGGGGGACATACCATAATTTATCATCAATACACAAGCCAAGTTCGCCTCGGTAAACTGAGGTGCAGCTTAGTTGACCGTGAGGGGTGATATTCACCTAAATCTTAATACGACTATTGGTAATGCAGCATAAAAAACCAAGACAACAGCCGATTTTAAGGGAATTTGAACGAATGCACACTTAGACCGGTGAACAAAGAGGGAGTATATGGATGAGAGCTAGGGGAGCAACTTGCTCTAAGCGCTAACATTGATTTGCGTCATCATAAATCTTACTACATCAGAGGTACTTTGATAACTCTGTTCTACTGGGTGGATGCTTTTTTCCACCACACCACCAGTACAAATTCGTACTGTCCCATCAAACAGTGAATGCACCCATCTTACAGGTGTGACATGTTGGCATGCCATTGAAGCCAGTTAGTCGAAGAAAGCTAGTCGATTGATTACACACCCTTCTTGGTGAGCCAGAACCTTCTTACATGCATAAACTATCCTTGTTTCGACGAGCCGGTTGCAAGTCCAAGTTGAAATGTATTCATCGAATGCTTGCTTGCTTATCGTTTCGCTTTGCTTACATATGTTCCTCAGCATTGCAACGGAAGTGTGCAGAAAATGTAAAGTTTGATTTTAGAAGAGGGAAAATTGTTTTTACTAATGATATCTAACAAGTTCATTTGGGTTGTATTTGCAGTTTTATCGGTTAGTTGGATGGTGTGATAACTTGACCCGAGGAAACTTAAAGTGCACAGTTCGTGGCCGCCATCAAATAAACTTTTAACACAGTGGTGACATCGACATGCCTTTGAGATAACGAAAGAAGGACTTCCATGTTTTCGGCAGCAGAGGCTTTAGCTGCAAATGATTTGCATCAAACGTCCTTTTTTCTGTTACTATCAACAGTAACGTTTCAATAATCAGTTTTTCGCAACTGATTTGTATAGCTCTGTAAACCAGATTTCTAAACACACAGTGTCTGCACCGCATCAGCACAAAACTAAGAAAGCCAAGGTACCGTCCAGCTAAATTCTGTTTCCGAAAGGTGCAACATGATACCCAGCAGTCGTTGCGACGTTGCATAAGGCTCGTATGGACCAACCGGTGAGAAACTAATTACGTGATTAAAGCATCAGCTGAGCATCACATACGGCTGGCCGATTCACTCAATCATTCACAAACTGCCAAAAGCCTGAACAGAAGGTACTGCTTCTCAGGCAACCGCTCACCAACACAGTGTGGTAGAACAACCGGGAGGAAAAAACTTCGATAAAAGACAGCACTGGATAAAACAAGAACAAACGGGAGAACTAGGAATCTTGTAAATGCAGATAGTCGACTGCCTGAGACACACCGTTATCTCAAATAACGGTTCTAACTGGCAACTTAAGTAATCCCGATGGTCCTATTATTCGCATTCGGGCAGAATTTTCAGTTAGCTTTTTGCAAAGATCCATTAGACTCGAGTTGCGCTTCTGTTAGAGCCCACTGGCGGTGCACATTCTTAACAAAACCGGTGGTTGAACATTAGTTCAGGATCACAGGGGTCCATGGTGTTATCTACTGAATCAGTGATAATTCCTTCCGACATGTTTGGCCACATACATTTGTGGGTGTTGATACTAGTGCACGATTGTCATAAGGGACACCATATAATCTTTCTCGTTAACCTCAGTGACTCCCTTGCCTGAACATGGAAATCATTAAAGTCATTACATTTCATGAGCCTAGTATACAATACTCTGAGATTTGGCTGTCTTAACTTTGAGTTGGGATTCAGGTAGCAACAAGGATAAACTTTATTGACGATCTGCGCGGACAGTAAAACTCAAGCTTGTTCGTTACACCTGTAAGGGCTGACTGGAACGCTGAATTGAACGAAAAGGCCTAGATTAACAACAAGTGGTGTTCAGCTTGCTTGCATCAAGCCCCCACCGGTTATTTAAGCATATTTACTTCTAGCACGATTATATCGGTTTACAATGAAACACCTCTGATGTAACGTCGGTACTGACAGTCTGAAAATGTGAATAAATCTTTTTTCTTTAATCAAAATCATCACTGTAATTAACGACAAAAAGCAAGCAGGACAGCTGAGTACGATTACGTCATTAGCTCACCTATAATCATTTCTATGAAGGTTGAACTAGAAGTTCAATGTACAGAAAAGTGAGCATTTTACTTCAAACGCCGTCATCGGTACCAATTTGCTTTGGTAAATAATTTGAGTTAGCATGAGTGAATTGTACAGTATAACAGTTTGTTCTACAGTTCATATTTGACTATGCTGAGTAGCCTTCAAAAGGCAGCATATGACGGATGAGATGAGAAAGACTGACTTCTACTGGTATATTGTGCACGAAATTACTTCTGGTCCCCTTTGACCAAAATGGGACATGCGGTGTTGGAGAACTGTGACATAGGTGAGACTGAAATCTGGCAAGTGTCATAAATGAAATTTTGTGGGTACACCTAACATACAGTGAAAGTTTCACAGGCTGTCTAGAGGACAGTTTCATTACCCTTTCAAGTAGGTTTTAGAAAACCATGAGGCAGTCGTGAGAAAATCATGTGGCAACACTCGAAGCAGGCACACTGTGTCCCCGATCAAGGCTCCTTCGAACAAAAACCACTTCGATTTGGTCCCTTGTGAGTTTCCGTTGATTTTTCATTTTTAACAATCATTTTCTCAACCCTGAACACCGAATATTGTCTCTTTCTTACTAGTCTCAGGAGAAACCCAGTTATAGTTGTGGTGGTATATGTAGTTAATATTCACGACAAGATAAAGAAATGCACCGTTTGTAGGCTGTCGTAGACGCTTGTTCACGAATAATACTGGATTATAACACTAAGGTCGTGTGCGCATGTATGCAATTGTATAAAATGGGTAACACCGGATAGATACAACTCAACCGGTTTGTGGTCCTGATAACTGGATATGCTATTGCAGCTTGCGTTTCCATTGTCAGCCTGAACATTATTCGGTTGACTGAACAAAGTAATCAGGTTAACTTAGTCATCAAACTGTTTGACGTCGGGTCGTGTTTATGGGCTTATGTTTACCTTGAAGTTCAGATCTACAGGATGGGCTAGATATATTAACGGATGTCAACCTGGTGATCTGTGGTCGGTGAAACTACCTGCACGGAAAGCTGGAAACAGTTTTGGACCACATAAATTGCGAAATATTGAGTTTCCTTAGTCCACTTTGCCAAAATGGCAAACAGGCCATGTAAAATGTCGGTTATTCTTGTCGACCGCACGTGTAAAACTATGGACTACTTATAATCGCACCTGGCAACAACAACCAGTAACCGCGACACAATTTCACGATAAGGATAGTGGCTGCATCAGTATCTTTTGCGCGCGGAGAAACAACCAGTAGTGCTGGATGTACGAAACTTTCTTTAATGTCAATAACTTTTCTCACCAATCACGTAACAGCACAACGAACAGTGTCAGCCGATCAACCAAGTGACCTGTATCCAAAAAGTTTAGCAACCGAAGACGCCAGATTCCGGTCTGGTCACTGAGTTTCCAGTGTCTGTTGCGTCATCGAGTTTGATTACCACTTACGGATGTTTTATCCGCTTTCCTGAACTCTAGTAGTCCTGTTAATATATGCGTCACCGCAGCCGCAAGTAAACTGGTTAGTTAGATGGAGGACGGCACATAGCGTTTGGGATAACTCAGCAGTTCTTTAGGTACAATTAAAGGCGGACCACACATGTTATTTATACTGGGTGTTGTGTGATCATTTTTGAAAGATAAATTCAATCAACATTGCCTCTGGAATTAGCGTCATTCTAAAGTTTGGTCACATGTGGTCTAGGATGAATTTCTATGAATTCTTCTAGATAACCGTTGATTAGTAAATCGTTCTGCAGAATTGCATCCTCCTTAGCAATGCTGTCATCAGTACATACTTAAGTCCCATTGAAGAAGGTTCGAGCTAAACCCTGCCTGTGTACTAACCGAGCAAAAGAGGAAAATTGTAGATACTGGTAACTTCACGTCAACCTTTGGTAGACAACAGGTTGTAGTGTACAATTAAGATATCAAGGTGTCAAAGTGTTCAAAAACGTCAGGCTTCCCTCATTTTTTGTCCACAAACAGGAGTTCAAAAGTGTGTATGAATGGCTGAAATGTAACATCCACAAACACTGACATATCGTCGACTTCTTTTTTTCAAGTCATCTCCAGAAATCTCTGCCAGTGGACTAAACATTGCAACAATCTCGATCAGATTGTGAGTGTCACCTTTAAAAAAACACCGGTTATTCTCAGTGCATGACAGAATCATATTCCTAACGTAATCCTTTAGGTACACGGAGTTAAAGTCTGGCTAGAAATTTGCTTTCCCTTCTTGTTGTCATGAGTACCTAATATGTAATAACTGGTTTCACATAGTAAGCCGACGAGAATAAACGAATCGTCGATATCTCAAAGCGTTTACGTTTAACCATGCAAACTGTACAGCAAACATCACAGCATAAGAAATCGTAACACCCACTGATCTCTGAAATGAAAATCTGAAAAACTGAGTTTCAGTTGGGTCGAAAAACAATTAAATCATCTTGAATCTTGGAGCCACCAAGACTGATTTGGGACTACGCTAAAAAAGACAGAGATATCGACAAACAGTAGATGAATACAGTCAAAATGTAGCTTTCAGTTAATCAGCCAACGACAATGAGCGCATAAAAATGTTGGCAAGTAAGCATTGTGGGCGCTTTTGCAAACAAAATACCCGAACAATTTATTTTTCATCTGAAACTGGCCAAAGCAAAAGACTGTGGGAACTGTCCCTGAAGAAAATCGTAGAAATATTTACACTAGTAGTGGCTAATGTTCCATATTTCGTATGATTTACTTGTTAAGGGCGAAGGGCGTGATGAACATTAAAGTGGAGTGCAATGTGAAAATGAGTGATGTATATATAATTCTTGTGTACAAGAAGCATCGAATAGTCAGGAAAATGGAGCAGTTGTAAGAATGCAGAACAGGTTGAGAAGAATGATGAGGAAGGTGTTCAAGAAAGCAACTTTCTGTGTGGATCACCTATAAGTTCGGACCAGCAAACAGTCACATCTGTTTTGAAAAGAAATCCCGACTTATTTTTAAAATGTAACAAAGCCTCACAATACGTTTGCAAACATCCAAAGGAGAAACATAACACCACTTGAAGGTCAGAGAGGGATTTTTATCACTTTACAAATTGTATGGCTTCATTTTTTGATCTATGCGTTACAAAACTCCTGACATTAGTATACACCTCAGAGAAAGTCATTTCTGCTGTCGTTTATGTGACATATTTTGGGGAGTACTATGTAAAAAGTGTCCCATACTTTTGATTGAACATACAAAGGTAGCAAAAGTCGTTGCCAAGTTGTGACAGTAAAGGTTGGACAGGATTTCACCCCATGTAATATCTGATGAGTACGACTTTCTGCCATATCTGACGAAACCTTCAGCCGTAAAAGTTGTATATCTCTAGAACATCATTCGAGTAGATTTACTCAGTCAGCACGAAAGAGTGTGAACTTCATTTGTTTCGTTCTTCTTTACTAATTATTTGCATTCCAATCTCATCACCTCTTTCAGAGAACATGATATATGGTGCACATATTCAAACTATGAGTTTTGGTGACAAGTGATCATATTAGCCATGAAGATGAGAGGAAAGTCAGTTAAGTCTGGTCTAAATGATGTAACTCATTCTCACCTTTACAATAATGTTAGTAGCACATGTCTACAAGTTTTAGGTATACTCCAAAACATCGATTTTCACCAGTGTATACAAATTCAACTCTCACTCATTGACCCATCGTTGTAGTAAATATGTAGGTTTTGCAATTTTTGTTTACATGCAAACTGAGACTTCGACATTGTTTAGTTTGAGGACGGATATGTATAACTTGACATGCACCAACAAAATTCTGGTGTTTGCTTCTAAAACAATTGCTTTCAAAGTGGACATCTCTGCGCAGGGAATACTCGCTGACTTTCTGAAGCTTATAGCTCCAAAAAGAAGATGCAATAGATGTGCAGTTTATACTCAGTATGCAATAGAGATCTCAGGGATATCGCCAACCATACCTCTATGTTTGAACCACTTACAAGACATCTGGTGGACTGTGACGGATGCTACAAATCTTACTGATGTGCGAATGGTCCACCATGTCAACTTGCTCCAATTTTCCCGTCGACTTCATTCCATCTCGCTTTGTGCATCAGTCTCGTACTAGTCACAGTGATTCATCACTATCACTATTCCAAAAGTGGTTCACATTGATCATTATGGTTCTGGTCTTACAATCTACGGTTATCATTTGGGCAATCAAAGCTGAGCATCTAGAAGCATTAGGGATGTCTACTTGCAAAGGGTTTCAGGCACTGTGTGGCCGGATTTAAGTATGCCAGTGAAATGTTAGTCTTGACAGCTGGCTTATTGTTAGCGATTATAATGATACTAATTATATGGCGAAACAGAAGGGTAGCACTCGTTCTACTTTGGAGCGAAGACGTTAAATACATGGCACTTAATAACACTAATTGACCTGAACATTCAGTTTGTTCGGTAAAGTCGTTTTTAAACTAAGTGCATTTAAGGAAACTGTGAAATGGAAACTTCAAGGAACCAATCTCGCGGTGAAGGTTTACCGTAGCAGCTCGGTTTTAATTGGGCTGCTTTTATGTAAGACATAGGCAACTTAGTATTGATTTTATAAGTTTGTGCACAAGGAGTTTTTAGAAATGATGTCGCATCCGCCTCCCGTTCTTTGTTTGCACGTTAGAGCTTGTTTTTTTCAATCCATGTTCTATATTGTTTTCACTGAAAGTGATGATGCGACCAGCAAGTCAATCGGTGATACCAGTTATAGTACCGAAATGCTTTTAAAGTATTTCAACAAACGACCATCACCAACAAAAAGTAAACATGTTTAAAATTTAAAACAGTTCATTCCCTTCAGAAGTTTGAACAAAACAGTCAGAAAACGAAAACTGGTAGATGCAAGCATTTCGTATTGACTCATCAGTACCAAATTTACAATAACATGAAATGGTTTTTTTTACATCGAACAGATAGGGGGGTAGGGTGGATAGTCAATCGGTGGGTTAAGAAAGGCCACTAAGACCAGGGAAGGGTCAAGTTTACCAGCAACTGTTTCTGAACACAAGATCGGATTTAGTCGATTGATTGCGACAGTTTCAGCAAACCGCAGGACTTTTGGATTCGAGTGACGTAATAGGATTCTGAATGCACAAACTGGGTCGATAACGTGTCCAGATAGACACAGTAGACAGTGTCACTGAAATAAAAGGTCGCATAGAAAGGCATCTCTAACTTCTTCTACAACTACGTATAATTGACGACATGACGTACAAATTTCCTAAGCCATGTAGGTCATCGACACCCCAACTCTGTGGCCTCCCTAAGACACACAAGTCTGGAATGCCGCTTGGGCCTATTCTGGCGATGACTAGTTCTCCGTACCATAAATTGGCACGCTGGTTAGTCACCATCCTAACGCCATTAAAACAAAAGTTTCGGGCCTATTCTACTAAAGATTCTTTTGAGTTGATCAGTGACTTGAACAACATCAATCTTGCTAACGGGTTGATGTGCTCAATAGACGTTCAGTCACTGTTTACGAATGTCCCACTACACGAGACAATTGATTATATTTGTGAGCTCATTGAAACGAGCCACACTACTCTACCTCTACCTAGTGATATTCTGAAGGAAGCATTATTAGTGTGCACTGAAAACGTCAGTTTCCGTTTCCTTGGTCGGTCCTACTGCCAAATAGATGGGGTAGTCATGGGAAGTCCACTAGGGCCCATCTTAGCAGACTTTTTCATGTTAAAGATTGATCAAGAGTTTACGGCAGACATAGCAAATCTGTCATACTACAAACTCTATGTTGATGATACTCTAGTATTCAGTCGTTCCAAACAGGCAATAGATAACTTAGTTGGACGTTTAACTAGTTGTCATTCAAACCCTAAGGCAACGTGTTAATTTGAGGCTGATAATTGTTTACCGTTTCGGGACATACTGATAAGTCGCCGGGAAGATAGTTCTATTAAAAGAGCTATCTATAGGAAATCTACATGATCCGGTCAATAACAGAACTTTAGTAGCTTCACACTGGTCCATCACAAACGCTCACTGGTAAATACATTATTCACACGAGCAAGACGAATCTGTACAAAAGATAGTCTTGCAAAGGAATTAGACTTGATCACTTCTGTACTACAATGTAACGGGTATCCGAAAAGGTTCCTAGATAGGCACAGTAGACCAAAACCACCTTCAGAACAGGTGGCCACAGTGAGGAAGAAGGTTTATATAGAACTGCCTTTAAAGGTGACTATAACATGCATCAAACAACTCAGTGACCAGTGAATTCAATTAAACGGACATTTAACGCAGCGGAACTCTGTGTACTAGCCCGGGCCCAGAAAATGCCTGTCCCTCCAGTCAAAGGAGATCAGTCTATCGGTGCCACCTCACATTGTGTCTACCAATTTACATGTAACTGCAAAGAAAGTTACATAGGCAGAGCCGAGATGTGCTTGATCTCCAGAGTGAAGGAACATTGGCCTAAGTGGGTGCAGAACTCTGTATTACAGAAGAACAACAATGTGTTTGAAACACGCAAGCAACCAGCGTCCGAAGTCGCAAGACACGTCCTGACCACTGGACACGTTATCGACCCAGTTTGTGCATTCAGAATCCTATTACGTCACTCGAATCCAAAAGTCCTGCGGTTTGCTGAAACTGTCGCAATCAATCGACTAAATCCGATCTTGTGTGTTCAGAAAAGGTTGCTGGTAAACTTGACCCTTCCCTGGACTTAGTGACCTTTCTTAACCCACCGATTGACTATCCACCCTACCCCCCTATCTGTTCGATGTAAAAAAAACCATTTCATGTTATTGTAAATTTGGTACTGATGAGTCAATACGAAATGTTTAAAATTGTCTGTGTTTAACAAAACAAGGGGATAATAGTTATCAAGTTGCAGGGCCCAAGTCCCTACGCACGATAGGTGCCACAGTTTACCACGCAGACAAATAACTGCACTACTGACTTCGAGCGTACGGCAGGTTGCCAGATGTTTTCTCGCCATTAATTGTTTAGTGTCTTCCCTCTGTGTGTAGCTAAGTGTGCATGTTAAAGTACCAACTCCAAGCGTCCTCCTGTGACTGAAAAACAGCACATCATGCCTGTGTATGTGATTCAGGTAGACGCGTATAACAGTATATGTCGTGAGTTAGCTGTGTAGTACCAGGTAAAGCAACCATAGACATGATGTGCATCCGGTGGCTACCCGTTAGCGGGCTGACAAATTTACCATGGTGACAATTGAAAGTGAAATTTACTCATTTCGGACAGTCCGATCTTCACTTCATCATGTTTGAACTTCTGCTACCAGCGTTGAAAGTTCATGCAATTTGCGAACACAAGGTCAAACTGGTATTGTTGACATGACCTCTGTCGGCCATAATGTTGACTTCAGGCCTGTGCAACTAATGACTATCCGTAGTTGCAATTCCCGTTTGTCGTAGTCTAAGCGCGACCAACGATTCATTGTGCGCACATATCCTGCAGGTTACTAAGCACTGTGACTAAATATGTCTTAGACGGATTTGGTACTTGTATAAAATACGATTCAACGTAGTTCTTGTTGGGTGATTTAGTACCTATCAAGGCGTCATAGTATGCGCAAAATTTAAGCTTATCATTTGAACACCATCAACTAAAACCATGTAGGTTTGGGCTGCATTTGCTTGCTCTAGTTTACCATCTAAAAGATGCATATAACAGTTTTAGACAAAACTACAATGGAACAATTTAACAGTTGTGCAAGTAAATGTGGCGAATGCATGATTCACTTTTTACCAGCATTAAACAGCATTATCGCCCGCTAGAAGCTGACCGAATATATCTGACACGTCAGTGTGTTACTAATAAGCAGTTTGGCAGATTTATGATTTCAGATGAGAACCAACTGTGAAAAGTCAGGGCTTTGGCTGGATTCGAACCAGCGGCAGAAACGTCATAGTGTTTCGAATCCAGCCGACACCCTGACTCTTCACAATAAGGTCTCATCAAACTTCAGTGTATCTTCTTGGGTAAAGTTCGTTCAGTAAGTTGAAAATGGAGTTAAAAATGGTCCCTGTTTCCGAACCATGACTGAAAATCGTGAATTAGCTTAAAAAAAGGCACCCGAACACGACAGTTCATTTTTTCTGTTTGGGGAAAGTTTTAAATATTTCAGATTAAAACTGGCCTTTGTGGGATAATTCAGGATTCCATAGTGTCCTTTGGGTCAGCGTTTGTTATGTCTAAAACGGATGGTTGTTTCTAGTATGAGTACAGACATGACAAAAAAGGCAGAACCAAAGAAAGCTCAAACTATTTTACCAGTGGATACAAGTCAAAGATGAAAATGGTTGTAGTGACCGCAAGTATTGAGTAGTGTTGACAGAGAAGTAATCCGGAGGTTGAAACAGAGGTATTTGGCAGTAGGAATCGATCGGTTTTACTTACTTTGATTCTTAAAATAGACACAATTTAACCGTTTAATGCTGTATTATGAATACCGTGCAACAATGCACTGCGTTGTGGTGTAAGGTACGAAGTAAATAATCGTGGACTGTATTCGCCTTCTGGAGTCTTCCTGACATAGTCGTTTCCAAGGTTTTGAAATCAGAGAATAGGCTGGGAACGACCAAGAATATTTGAGCGCATGCTAAGTGAATGTGACTGGATCATTACGTCAACATTAGGCACGAAGATCTTGAACGAATAAAAATAACTCATCAAAGAAGCTATGTTTTCGGAAACTGTCGTCATCTATGGCATAATGTATCTGTGGTTAAAACCATGGTCTCAATTTCTGACTCCAGGCTATGAGATCGGCGGCTAATGGAACCCAGCGGAGTGTGGTAAATGTAATAAAACTGTTTTACTGAGTTGCCGGTGAAGAACCTGCAATGAAGTAGGACAACATAACGAGTAGTACTAAGTTTCTTAGAATCGGCCGTATTTTCAATAGCAGCTTGGATGTTTGTTTGTAGGTTATAGCAAGGTATTGCTGATGGCTTGAATTTGAACCCAAAGTTTCAGGAACCCTTCCCCAGCCCCTTTTCGTTATTCAGCCAGACTTCCCTATCATGTGTTGGCGATAAAAATGATCTTTGTCATTCGCTCAAGCATTGTTGTGGTTTCAAAACGAACGGCGCACAAGCTATACTCAGAATATCTTGGCATAACATGTGAGCAGAAACTTACATGAGTTTGAAAGCTCTGTTTCCATGTGGTGGTACTCAACTTATTATGACTAAAATCTCGGTTAACCATCAGTATCACATCCTCGTCAACAGCGTTACTGACAGTAGTATACCGTTGGTATATCGTGCTGGCTAAATTCCATGTACTTACACAAAAAATAGAAGCCAAGCCTATTTTCACGAACTAAAGAAGGAAGTAGTGCTTTTTGTCTAAACTTTGACTCAAGATACACGGTGTTTGCACCCTGCAAATAATCAACTAAGTTGAAGGTGAATGCACGACGGCTCACTTGCAAATTTCCCTGCTCAGCTTTGTTGATTTCAGCCATTTCGTGAACAGCTTAGGTAAACTGAAGTATCACTCACCATATTGACTTCGACTAGCTGCTAGTTTTTTTAACATATTGCAGTGATTGTAATTCGTAGCCAAAAATGTTGTACTACTGTTGTTTTGCTGCATGCATTTTTATGTTGTACAGAATACTAGGTATATTAAGATTTAATTGACCAGCGTGCTGCGTTATCACTGCTACATAAAAACTGTCTTTGAGTGTGAACCAAGTAAAGTCCCGACTACTATCGCGTATTTCTAACTATCACACATACCTACCAACAAAATCCGTGTGTCAGGACCATCTCAACCCTGAAACAGACCACAACGAACATTTTTAATATTAATAACCGATAGTGGTACTTAAGCCGATATCTATGATGGATAAAACGCAGTGACCAGCAAAGTGAATAAGATGCGCTAGAGGCCTGATTAAATTGTAGTGAACCATCATGGCCAAATTATGATCTCACCTATAGTGGTAATCACTGTCATGCCGAAGAATATCGCCTGATCCAAATTCCAGTTTCCAGTCCATCTTTCTTCCTCCTGTAACTCTTCACGAGCAATCTCAGCAATGGCTGCGCCTGCCTCGTAAAACCAAGGTGAGTTGAAATGTTTGAATGAGTCTGACGGGATTTCGATTGAATCGTATTGACTGAGATTCTTTATCTCACTAGCTTGGATGCCTGTTCGTGAGAGCTGGATGACATATTGGACAAACAAGTACAGTTCCTTTGCTGAAGAGAATAACAAAATTTGAACGGTGTATGTTTGAATAATTGTTGTAGTAAACTTTAGTGCCACTGGGAATGTCACTGAGAATTTTGTGATCCAAAATACATTAGTAAATCATATAGCAGTATGTATATATGATATCCAAGATTTTGAGCCAGTTGATCATTTCAGACATTGCAGCAATCCTCTTTAACCCAGCGATGAGAAGTATCTTGTCAATCTAATTTTCAATTTTGAGAGAGTCGCAAAGGATGGCTACTGATATGTCCAAAATGTGAGTGGCACTGATACCTGTTTCCATGTCTACAAACTGTGCACATATCAACTATCATGTATGAATGCACTCAGCTGCATCCTCTTACACTCTTGGTCATCATCCGGCTACATGTTATTCGACAAACTAGCCACATCAGTTTTAATTAATAGTTCACGAGTTTTCATACATTGTACGGGCAGTAATTTGCTTTCTGAATTGCATGGGAGGAATCTTCAGTCTCCATTCCCTAACTGAATTACACTCACAAATACTATGTATAGTCCTCAATAATGTGGCGCATCATGTACAACAAACTGGCAACATTTATTTCCACCTTTTAACAGTGCTATACATAGTGTACCTTGTCCTGATATGCAGTGATGGGATACAAGTGCAGGTAAGCGACTATAACAAATGAACCATAAAAACCGTGTGGCTTTTAATCAAAAATACCTTTGTGCAATTAACACATATTTCACGTCTGTAGGTAGAATGTCTACCCACAGAAAACCAGGGGTTAAACCGACCACACAGATTCCCCTCGTGCAAGTTTTACACATCTCATCATGTTGATTATTTATTTTACATAAATATGTGTACAGTGTCTCACTACTAGATCGACCGTTCTTGGAGAATACCAACGTGGGTCGTTACGGAAATAGTGGAGGACGTGATGTGAACCACTAATCTCTTACAAACGGTCTCAAGGTTGGTGCAGTAGCCAACCCAACCCTTATTAAAATATGTCCGGGATGGGAGTTATTTTTGCAAGGTGTTTGAGGTTAACAAAGGCGCTGCAGAACAGAAACTGATGAAAGTTAGTACAGAAGCAATAGCTGCCTTCATAAGTACTACTTCGACTTTCAACACTATCCTTTATAACTCATAACAGGCAGCCGGCAGGAATTATTCCTTGGTAGCGAATCAGTAAAGTATCGGCAGCTAACCAATCCGGTTTTAATTTCTTTATACCAATGAATCAATTCGTGAACTACCAAGTGTGTCTGTTTATTCAGATGCCGTTTTTATTTTGACTGGCGTAACCTTGGCCCCAATTATCCTACACGGTCGTTACTACTTGCAAAAACAATTACTTGCACAGTGTTTCTTCGTTTCTTCATCACAAATGTGTAGAGTACACGATTAACTTTTAAGTTCAATACCTGCATATGCTTGAACTGAGTGAAACACAATTAACCCCGGTCATGTTTACTCGATATTAACACATGGCTCAACCATATGGTCTACAAACAGAAACCTGCAATATCACTTTACTTAAACATGAGTAGCAAAACCCGAAGAATAAACTCGAAAAATGTTTTGATAATATCTTTCAGTGAACTTCCACTCACCTAGGTCTGACACAGGTGTCTTTAAGTTTAGTGTGCACAATGTATTATATCTTTCCTTCACAGATGTCAGCATGATTGCTTTTCATTTTGAAGTCATCTCCGGGGAGATAGTGTGCATGAACACCAGTCGTCAACGAGATATAACAGAAGAAGACAGCCTCAGTAGTCGCACCCGAAGCCTGTCGATTAAACATTTCATACGCAACTGACCTTTAGCGAATACTGTCGAACGACCGTGGGTTGTGAACATTAAAGACGACTTCTACTTACAAACCTACATAACCTTGTGTCACTAAGTAGTCGGCGATTTGGTCAAGATGAACATTGCTCGGCGAATCTAAATAAGCCCATAGTATCACCCTGACGGACAATTCTTGATCAGCAGATTTGTGGTTGAAGTTAACAGGATAGATGCTGTGCTCACTTCTGGGTGTTTGTATGAGCAAAGCGTTAGTCACAAACGAATAAGACTGAGAGTCTAGACAAAACAGTGGTGATCTCCACGGTGGGCACGGGAATGCAGCATATAACACAGTTGACCTTTAAGAACATGGATTGGAATTTAGGCTTTGATATCGGTAAGAATTCGCACAGCCGCCGAGGTCTAACAAAATGGAACTTCAAGTCCAATGCTTTTTTCTAAACGATCTTTTAGAAAATATATTTGCTTACAAAAGGTATAAACAACTGTGTAGTTCAAAATGATATCATCTTGTGTGTAAAACGTACGTACGTACGTACGTACGTTTGTTCGCAGTGAAACTGAACACACTTTCAGTGATTTTTATTTTTGTTTTATATCAGTTATAAATATAGTGAAACAAAGATACTGTGAAATCAAATTAAATTAGAACATAGCAGCTGGCGTTGTTTTGTTTCCTCTCCTCACTTTGACTTGTCACAAACAAGGTCTCAGTCAAGTTTAACCGTTGTTACACAGTGTTATGAAGTGATGCCTAAATTCCGGAAATTTGCCTTCACGCAGTCTTACAGTTTGGCATAAAATATTACAGTAAACATTTGTAAAGAATAAAAATATGTAAAGTTTGGAGGTTCTTCGTTAAATTTATAGCGTTTCTTGCATTGAGCAGGAAAAAGTACAATAGGAAAACGGCAAATCAATATGACAACATACCGGTCACGCAATGGTGTGTTTTTAAAAACACAATCTGTGCTGCATGTAGCCGTGAGCGTTCGAGCTGTTCAGTCGGGAGTTCGAGTTTGTGGAAGCAAAATCCAGCCAGGAAAACCATTACTATATAGGCTAAGAAAAACAACACTAAGGGTATACGTCCATAATTCACCAAGGTATCTCGATGAGACAAAGTTATGTGCTGCGAACTGGAGGAGTTAATCAGGTCAGGTGCAACAGGAGCACAGTTGTTGCACTGTTGGCCATCATGGTGATGTAGACGGGATAAACTGCTTTTTGATTCCGGAGAATTCTTGGGTAGTCCTGGATAACTGAAATCAGTATCCATGTTTGCATCAAAACTGATCAGTTACGCGATGACTTGGTGGACAGGATCTAAAAGTTAGATGCGGATTTTAGACTGAGCAGCATTTGTAAATAAAACTCCTTGAAGAGTTTTACTATGGTATTTGGAATAAATAGAATTATCCAGTACAGTCGGTTTGAATTATCTTGGACTATTTGAGTAGGAGTGGCTCAAGAACAAACAATGCAAGCAAAATAAGCGATTTTTAAACTGAAAAATAAAAGATGGACAATATTCAAGTAATTTATGTTTATGCTTCATTACAACTGATGTATACCATAGATGTTTTTTTCACTGCTGAGCCCTAGACAAACATGGAACAACATCATTTTCCGACACAGCTGACAGTAAAATGCATAATGGGCATTGAGTAGTAAATTGGAGAATGCTTGTTCCCACTTTAACTCGTCGGTGTCTTTATTAGCCATATCCCTCAGGTAAAAGACATAACGGTTTTGTGGGCCAACAGAAACAAACCACAGGAAGCAGTTAAAATGTTTAGCTGTAACCTACCTCTTCCTGCCCAGGTCGTCGGGAGCACATCGCTGATATGCTTTCTGTAGTAGCAGTGCTGGAGCAGTACCAGTTTTATATATCATACCAGCAACCAAGAAGAAGGTGTGAAATAAACTATAAACTATGATCTTAATGTCGATTAGACATGTCCAGTTATCACTGCGTGGGTAACCAACATTTGAAGTTACATACGAAAGCCACATAAAGAGTCCCAACTGATTTACTCCTGGTTTCATGTTATTCAGCGTCACGTATGTGGTGGATATTGTCAGACAGTCTTACTAAGTATAACCTGATCATTTGAGGAAACAGAACTTTGAACCAAAGCGTATGTTTGTTTAGCAATGAACCCATTTACTACTCATTTGGTTATAACTGAATGGCAAGATCTAGTTCTTAGATGAACGTGCAGCAAACAAGCTTGTTTTCGGTGATTAGTTACCACACCAAATACAACACATCTGTATGGGCTAAGTAAGTGTGGGAAAAAGTACGGTAATGGATTGAACGGCTTGTTATCAGCTCTAGTCCGTCAGATGGATCGATATGCAAACATTGTACGCGGTGATCGTTTTTAAAAAATTTGGTAAGTTGTAACATTTACTTTGAAGTTAGCCGCTTCATTTACTAATAAGTCTGGTGATGTGTCCAATCACTGAATCTTGTTGTCTACTAAAATAATGACCCGATATGCTATAATGTGAACCAGCACTCTGTCGTTTCCTCATTGACTGCTGGTAGACGATACTCACTACAGCCGCTTACCAGTTTTAGTCTGAACGACATCTAGGGGCCTGCGCAACAATCTCCATGTGTGGGAATAACATGAAAGTTTTACTGTTCACTACAGGGAAGTTTATATTGGCTTACACTGTAATCTCGGGAATGCGTACTCAATTGTGTATGTACTGTCACACAGCGCCAATTGGTGCTAGTTAATGGTATTTCATGAATCGAAAATAGGGATGCATCTCCTGAAATTAATCACAGTCTTGAAAGTCCGGGAGAATTAACGCATAAAACTGCAGTCGCGATCAAATAACAACTTGTACTTTAACGTTTTTACAAAATTGCCTGTATTATCATTCCGTAACTCGTAATTTAATACCGATAGTGAAAACATTCACAGAAACCGCCACGGGTGGACCCAACATCATATTTTACGTTATGTACTAATAAAGTACTTTATACCCGAGTCAGAAACCCATTATCTAGAACGTGACGTCATTTTGAAGATTCTCTACGCTCACATGATTAACGCCCAGCAAAAAACTAGACCATGAATTTCAGGCATATATTTGCATTTGCAAAACAGACTGAAATGTTCAGTTTCAAGCATTGTCGTTTTGTCGACATGGATATAACATCGGATTTCTTAAAGTTTGTCGTTCAAGACAAGTTGTGGGCAAATCTCGCTTTCAGTCGCCGGAAGCATTCGAAGAGTAGTCTGTTGTCCACTAAATCTGAAAGTCTGTTGTAAGTGCGCTGCAGTAGTGCCAACGTTAAGTTATGAGAATACGCTTCCCGACAAAATAACGGCGTGATTACTAGCTGACGGCTTTGTCTAATCTGAAACAAAAATGCAAAACGGTTTCAGAGGGATACACGGTTGTTGTCGTGTTGACATACACATATTTATATGGGGTGCACTGAATCTAGTTACCACAAACGCCTTGTGGTTGAAGAACCTTAGGCATAACACTTGTCACTAAAATATGCCGTTAGGACATATAAATGTAACATGCTAACTGGACAAAATGAGATCACAGTTTTAGCATCAATGCGTGGACCCAGACTACCAGGTCAACGCGCAGCTCGTGATAGTGATATTAAGAGCAAACAAGAAGGAGATTCGGATTGCACCGTAAGCTCTTTATTTCCAGAATTCCTTAAGTTAAAACATGAATATGGAAAGTACCTGTGTTGACACCGTTGCTGATTCAAAGAAAAACTTTTCAAGATGGGCATAGAGATGGGGATTACAGGTGACAGACAGACTTCGTTTAGTTAATTAGTTATTTGGTGAGCAAAAGACTGTGTTTTGAAAGCTGAAACAAATCTCACCCAATATTTTCCACTGTCCCTTTCTTTTAAGTACGTTGAAGATAAATGTACAAATTTAAAATTATTCACCTAAGGTGATGGGTTTCGCACTCCGTCAGAATTTTAACTTGCCCATTTAAAAAGGAGGCATTATACCCGATTATCGTTCTTGTTAGTGTTTGTTACTATTGCCCATTTTTTACCGCGGCCGCGATCTTAACTGTGGTCTAATGCATTAATTGTCAATCGGGATGACTACTGCGTCGATGAACTCACAGTTAACATGACCGATTTATTCTATCTAAACTGCTGGTCACAATCGCTTGCAATCGTTGGTTATACTGTCGTACAACTTTAAAGGGAGTTATAACGTATGTGCGTTTGGGCACACAAGTACAACAACCTCTGACTTATTAGTATTCACAAGTATGTTCACTCACTGACTTTCATTTCTGATAACTTGCCGGGAAAGGTGATTTGTCTGACTAAGATGAAGTTTGCGTATCACAATTGGGTTAGTTATTTTGATGAAGTTGGACAACCCTAATTTCCATATTACTTGATTCAGTAGCCTATCAAACAGGGAGACAATCACTCAGTCAACAGTAAATCATGTGATCCGACAAGTTTGTTTGGTCTTACTGACCAGATGAGTACTTACTATTTTCTCCATTTCTAGTAACTACCAAGTTATGGTGGATACGCACTTAGTTACTCCAGAACACTTACCCCTCAATAAGTATGTAAAAGGAATTTGATAACAGCAGACCGCACGGTGCACTTCCTGGCAAATTTATCTGCATCTCATCAAGTACATACCGTAGTGTTGGTGTAGAGTCAAACAAGGTTAATGAAGATACCACATACAACTACCCACAGAATTCACACACTCATACACGAGTAATTAGGTCGTTCACTGGCCACGGCAATTTCGGACTAATGACGATGTCCTTCTTTTGACAAAGGAATTTTTGCTATCTGGGAATGACAACGATCTCGGCGAACTGAAGTAGTTGTAGACTGTTAGCTATGTAAATTACTTTGAAAGCATCTTGACCTTGTGTCCAGAGGTCAACTGGTGACTTTTAATCGATTAGACTGTCTGATTGCGCTGTACTGATTATTCCATACCAGTTGTTAGAGTCTGTTTTATCTCAGTGTCAACCCAAGTTGAAGAAGATTTGGCTTTTCGACTGCACACATGCCGTTCCATTTTGTTCTCGAGGGTAGCTGGGCACCCACAGTGAAACCGGTAAATACTGAGAGATTTGGCACATGGAGGAAGTGACCTGTTTACCGAAGGGAATGGTCCTTGGCTGGTTGAGTAAAGCATCATGAAGGAGGCTGTATAGAATTTTTGACTAAGTATTGATCAAAGTCGTCGACCGATTTGTTCCATCACATCATCCATTTTGTAGGCTAACGGTGAAATTTCTCTCCGATTGGTCATGGTTACGTGTTCTGTTACAGTGTCGCCATGTTTTAGCGCAGCTCATTTGCTGCAAAATAAAAGATATTCGAACGTAGCACCGACTACAGGTATCGCAGTTCATTGTGCAAGGCGTCTGACGAACTCTGAGAAGTGCGAAACTTGGGTACATTGCAGTAATTCAAAATGATCCGGCAATGCAGTAGGCGTGAATCAAAAAACGGCAATCAGCTGTGAATATATTTCAACTTATATCCTCTATTAATCATCAATATGGTCTTTATTGCGTTTAATTTCCGCTCGCTTCCACGAGTTGCGTTTGGACTAAAACATCGTTCATTTATTCGTAACAGCTGATAGCTACCTGATATACATACACCATTTCATTTGTTACTTTATCATCTGGGTACTACTTTAGGAAATTTCCGAGCTCCTGGCGTGGCTTTGTAGCTTAGCTGGTAGAGCGCTTGCCACGTTGAGTCATCGCTGGTTCGAATTCAGCCGAAGCCTTGACTTTTCACAGTTGGGTCTCATCTGAAATCATAAATCTGCCAAAATACTTATTAGTACTAAGTTAGGAGTTAATTACCTTTCAAAAAATCCAAAAGTTCGTGCTGTCAAAAGCATGTTAGACGGGTACCATCAGTCTCTGCGAAATTATTTTGTCATTTGTGATGGCTGTATTGAAGTAATCAGTACTAATTCAACTGAACGCCAGCGTGCGTGTCTTTTTTGAAATGCAACCCAAAACTGCACAAATATCATGAGTGAACGATACATTATGAGTTGTCATCCAAACTATGTGAAGTATGCAAATCTGGTAGTAGAAAGAGTTTCAATTTTGTTTTCTCGAACACAGTATTCTTACTGCTGCATTTTAATCGCATTTTTTAAGGTAAGCACAGTGTGAGTAAAACACCCTTGCACCTACCAGCTGGAGTGTCCTAGAGCACTTATGAAAGGATCACTAAGCAGGAGACATGTCGGTTTCGTGGCTGACCTGATGACTTGATGACAAAAGGATACTTTAACTCCGGTTTCATATCTCTAACTTGTTTCGGATATGACTGATCAATATTGCAGTATATAATAGCAATCCCCCAGTAGCCTTGTTATTTGTATCTTCTTCTGCCTTCTGAAAGTCATGTGGTGTTGTGACACTGTCTGATTCACATCATTCAAATCCAACTATATCAGCCATTATCATAGTCCAGTTGTCCAAACAATGTGATCTGCTCTTGTTGGCGAATAGTCAACGTCTCGTTGGTGTGCTTGCGACTGACAGAAGCAGGCGAGTCGAAATGTGAGTGTCACATTCAATCCATTGGCCAAAACGAATTGAAGAAAAACCATTTTCTACCGGCATCTTGATGCGTTATTCTTTATGCATCGCCCTAACGTGTTCACATGAGTGACATAGCTGGAGCGGAATTTCCTCCACCTGTTATTCCGATTCCTGAACATTGTACAAGTAATTAAAAGTTCACTAAATCATTTTGGCATAGAATACAACGCGTTAAACTTTGTACGGCCACCAAGCACTTACAACAAAACAACACGAAAATTGATTGAACAATGTCACACTTTCCGTGGTGCAGAAAAATGGGAAAAATCAAATAGACAAGTTGCGGCATACATTACAACAGTGAGAAGGAAGCTTCAACATTTGTACAAATAAACAAGAAGAAAGTTGATATGCGGTAAACCTACTCCATTGAACAGAGTGCCAAAATCTTTTTTAACATTTGGAAGGGGGTCAAAAAGCAAGACTAGTCCGATTCTTATGTTCCTCTACCGACTGCGTGTTTACGCTTATGAACTGAAATTTGAGTCAGTAATACAGTGTAGTTTCCCGTTAAAAACTCCAAGCATTTCTTTCCGTTGCCGTCCCTTTGGCTGGTGTTTTAGTTGCAAACTAGTGCTCACTAACTCTCATTCGTTTGGTAACGTTCCTTGCAACGAAGGATCGTTCTGGCTCTCTTATTAATGAATCCACCACTAAAATCTTTAATACTTGTGTATAAGCTGTGTTAAGGTATTTCAGTGAAGTCCAGAATGACAACGTCCTCCACCTGTTCACCTATCGTACTTGCTACTTCTTTGAAGAACTTTTTCTGACTTTGACATAGTGTCAGCCGTAGGTTTGGAATACATCGGTTATGATAACCATTACTTACTTACAAGCTTATATCCCTGCTTAACATGGATGCAAAGCGTCCGTTTGATCCTCTTTTAAACTTGCGTGCATTCGGGCTTGTGGGTGACGACCTACTAGAGTATCCTAATTTTACATGAACCTAACGTTGAACGCAAGCCCTTTTTTTCTGCATGCCGAAGGACTTGTGTTGGTTAATTTCGATCCTGTCTTATGTTTGCTGTTCTAAGTGTTAGCAATTTTCCATTGATAAACCGAAGTCAAGCAAAAGTTTACTGTGCACAAGCTCAAACGGTCAACTCTGCCTTGTTGCAGACGTTGCGATGCGCCAGTGAAACAATACTTCGGATAGTTTTCCTTACCACTTACTGTTTTTTGTGTGATCAATTCACTCCGCCAGACAGTTCGCTTGTAGACAGTAAGGGAATACTGGTTATCTCTGATTTCCAGAGAATTTTAACATTTACTGAAATTGTTGGTTCTCCGAGATAGTACTTTTATCCGTGATCACTTTAAGCTGTATTCAAGAACAAATCAAAACGCTGCAAAAGACTCCACGCACAATCGAGTCTGTGTTGTAACCGGCTTTAGTATGAGCTTCTATCGATCGTCTGGACCGGTCACTCACCACCACTGTATGACCATCTTTCACTGAGTTTGCTGGTAGTAGGTCGAAATCCTCTGTACTCCTTGTATGAACGACCCACTCTTGGTATGGCGAGTTATATGGGTGAATATATCTCTGTTTTTCTCCATTTTGCTGCTCATTGGGGCATATCTCAGAGGCTAGAGCTTACCTTTTCGTGTATCTGGTCAAAATGTCCGTTGGAAAACCAGCTCGGGTAGTCTAACCTACGCTCTCCATCCTTTTAACCAGAATCAGTGTCAGTCGTTGAGATCGCAACTAGTTTTAGTCCTCATCGTCAACAGTCAATCTGCCGGTTTTCAGGTTCAACTGGTCTCAGGTGGGAAACAAATAGAAAAATAGATGTAAAACGTAAAATCGTTCAACTGACTGCAAAATATCCCTTGAACCTTTAAGAAAAGTAATTATTTGCTGCTCACAATGGTGTAAAATCCCGCATTTCACAAGATGACAACGCTGTCGGTTACTGGCGGGAATACCTCATACAGTATAATGTATCAACGAGATACAAAACGTTTTGGGACGACTGTTCTCATCAGATATAATTTTAGTTGAACAGAAACCAACTAATGTCTCTCAACGATCAGTCGACTGAGGTTGCTATCCAGCTGAAGATGTAGACAAAACGCTTCGCTAAAAACGTAAGTTGAGCTAATGATGAGTTTGCTTAACGATTAGTTAATGGACTGCTGCAAAAACACTATTCAGTTTATCTGGCATAATTAGCATACTATGAGCTAAATTGACGATGTTTGATTTCGTGCCCAATAAACAATACATACGTTTGAGTCTTGTAGCTGAAGCGCTGCAGAAAACTGTAGGAACTGTATTATAGCAGGTTACACACGGTAAAGCTAATTGTCTGTAATCTACAATCAAGTCAAACACTGCACCACATTAGGCACATAATTACCAATCCCATTCCGCTGTGACATATTTCCAGTATATTTTGAAAGAAGGCCTTTTTATCAAGTTTACTGTCTACGACATTTGTCACGCGTCTTTAGTACACCTCCCGAAATATATGTCCTGAGAGAAACACGTCACTTAGTTTACCTATCCCAGTTCATGACTGACATTCGCTGTATCAATAGCTAAAGCAACCCAGTCACGAATACCTTGTCCCTGGTGAAAGGACAGTCTTTATCTACATTATTCAACCTTCTAGAGGCCACTTCGGCGAAGTAGTTAAACGGGGTGGACTTCAGACAGTAATATTTTTTACCCATCCATGTCATTTTCTCCTCAGCTGCTCCTTCATTGTGAATCCAAAACCTGGTGTGATATATTGAACTGTAAACCCAAACTGTACGTTCTCTTTATTTATCGGCAAGGTGTGTTAAACCTTTTTTATTCAACCTCCCAATCCAGCATTTTTTAAATTATCAAACTCATCACTCACCACTTTATTTTACCTCACATGCTTGGAGACCTGTGTTGGGATTAAGAATAGTTGTTCGTGTTCATAAAGCAAAACACCGCCATACTTTTATCACCTTTGAAACACACGCATTTTTCGGTTTAATTTTTTAAACACCGAGTTTACGTATATGCGACAAAAAGACGAAAGGTGTGAAAAATCGTGAAGTTATTGAGCATAAAATTGTGTACGAAGGCTTGACGGGCTATCTAAGAGAACTATGTGTTGCAGGACAAAAAGATTCAAAGAAGCTGATTTGTAAATACTGCTTCAAGGCGTCCTGTATTTTACCATTTACCCCATTTTTCCATTTGCTGGAGAAGACAATGTTCTAGTTTATACCTCGACTTTCATTCCGTATTAGTCAGACTTTGTCCATTGCATTTTTGATGCTGTCCTTTATTAAACTGGGGCTAGCGGTAGCTGCAAGCGTGGGTAGTTGGGAAGGAAAATTTAGATTGGTGCCTACTTCTCGGAATTTATTTCATTAGATAACATTACTGTCTTCGTGAGGGCTTATTCCATCGTCCTAGCAAAGCCCGCATGAGTGTAATATCATTTTTACTGAATGGTTGTTACACTTGTTCACTTATTCTATGGTATCTTGCCTAAATGTGCAGCCGTTATCATTAATATGCAAATACCTTGAGTGATTGGGCATGCTGCGACAAAATACTTATGGAATATGAAAGTGCGCTCAAGTATGCAGTTCTCATAAAACAGTTTGGCTTTTGCAAGAAGAATAATATTTACAGTAGGTCTGATAACTATCTGCGGGTTTTTTCCTCCAAACAGCAAACTAAAGAATGGGTATATTCTTAGTGGTATCAGACTGGGACTTAGATTTGGTTACAGCTGGGTGACACAGAGTGATTATTGAGCAATTAGAGGGTTAACTCTTATATAGATTAAAAAATTGAATTTTGTAAACTATGAAATACTTATGCAACAGTGGTTATGTTTATCCGAAAACGTTTCTGGTAAATCTTCGTTAGACGATATACTAATGAAAGCTCAAGTATCATTTTAGACGCGGGCTTGAACTACGTGGTCCGTATGTAGACTATTGAGCTTTAAGTAAGTTCATCTAGAATAGTGCGCGTTGTTCGGGGTAGTTAGAGTTAAAGGATGCTTTACACGGGCTTTATTGTATACCTTAACCGCCCCTTAATAACAAGAATTGTATGTACGCTTTAAAAAGGAGAACTTCACCAGTTTTAAAAATAAGCATAACCACTTAATTGAACTTTAACTGGAGTTGATGGGGTACGATACAATCAGGTCGGTAAACTCGTCGGCACCCTTTTACTGGACCATCAAAAATACATTTGCTTGGTTGTGGTGTACTTACATCAGTCAGCACATACCGCCCTAGTAAAAATTCTCTCCTACATCATTATTTTATTTGACAATATTGCCCTAAGAACATCGTGATAACAAGAATCGATCATACGTGCGTCACTTCCAAACCTTTGGTTCTTAATCAGCCAGATTAGTTCGGTTGGGTTGTAGCGACCTGAATATTCCACTTGCCTGCCTGCGGTATGATGTGTAAAACCGTTCCAAAACTTATAGTGGCATATTGTACCTAAGCTATTAAGAAAGGTCGCACGATGCATATTGTCCGATTGTTTATCTACATGCCATGTGACTGTAGCGCAAACCCGAACGCACACATGTGTCACAACTCTTCCAGTTAAGTCGCTCGTCGACGGCCGGTGTCTAGCCTCTCTAGCTGATTTACGTGTCGGTGTCATTTTTATTGCTATAAGAGGCCCTTTGTATATTTCGAGTGATAAATATTTAGTCTTTCTTCTCAACGGCCTCTTTCTATTTCGCGTCTGGTTAATTCTTACCTGGAGAAGACGACTTAGTGCACCGTTCACTAAATGGTGAAATGAAAGTCTGCACTTGGTTTCCTGACGAGAATACACAGTAAAATCTGTTATTTGTTAACGCGAATGACTGATCATAAAACTATAGCAAAATCGTCGTTAAAAAGTTAATTGCGGTAGCATCGCATACAACAGAAAACGTGAATAACCTAA
>JTDE01000022.1:114544-124741 GCA_014338405.1 Paragonimus skrjabini miyazakii
TGTTTGTTTATGCATTTTTATCCACATAAGCAGCAACACTATGTTAATCTGCTTCACTGACGTTCTCACTTACAATATCCTATCCGTTTCCCTGCAGAAACTCTTCAAAGACAAACCATCCATATCGACAGTGAAGATAAGTGGACGAAGATATGGTTTGCATTGTCAACCAGTTGTATGGGAAGAAACCAGTGTACTAATCCGAACAACCATATTGTACATTGACGATGATTGACAATAAATGTGCATGTATTCACAGCTTTTCGTTCATTGTTTCTTGTAGTGTTGCATTGGTGGGTCGTCCGGTAGAATAGGGACCAATGCGTATGCGATGGAATAATTATATGAGAATAACTGAAAGAATAGTCCGTAGTAGTCGAGAGAAATCGGGTTCGTAGCTCAGCTTTCGCGCAGTAAAACGCTTTTACGGCCAGCCCCCATTTCGCCCCCATGGGTCCCACGTGGGGCCCATCGGTCAAACCCCATTTTTACCCCTCGCCAGCCCCCAAAAGCCCCCCGGGGTCCCCTAGGGGACCATATGGGGCGTGCTATTTGGGATAACTTAAACTATATAAGTGACTTCTTCGACTTTTGTTCTTGACGCACATTTGATCCAAGTCTCTATAAAGACTTAGATTGAATGTGCGTCAGATAATAGCCTCTCGAGAGGCTATTATCTGTCGCACATTACCTGACTGTAGATAGATATATCTATCTATATATAGATATATATAGATACCAGGTTAACCTGGTAAGTGACCAAATGTGTTGTGAACAACCTGCCGCGCCCATAGAATACAATCATGCGAGTATGTCTTATGCCATCACAGACCACGACCATATGACTATAGCCAAAGTTAAAATTTCGCATGCGAAAATAATGTCATATATTCATGACATACGCGCACGGTGTTCGGTCATCAGCTAAGAATAACACACTTGGTTGTTTGGGCTATCATTTGGTATTATTAACTTTGGAAAAGAGACGGATGTTTAAACAAAAAAATACTGACCAGTGAATTTTACGCAATTATACGCGAGAAACGTATAATGACCTTCAAAAAACCGCCGCTGAACACCGACAATTGGTACGATAAAACGAATGCCTGTCTGATGCACTATTACAGATGGTCATCATATGTTATATCATCATTGATTGCACGATACTTGAGGGACGTTCATAGATATATCGAAAAACTGCCAAAGATACACGCGAAAAGTTAATTTATTCCTGCCAGGACAGCTCGCCGCGCGCAGTTCAGTTTAGTTCAGTTTAGTTTCCAGGATAAAAGGGGTTCATCCAGAAATTGTCCAATTTCGCGCTCCAGTAAGCTGCCGAGGGAACTCAGTGCTGCGACGATATTAAGAAGATATTCTTCACCTCCATGAGTTATCATGACGGCTGCCAAATAAAGGCTGAGGAGCTCAAGCTAGCAGTGCCCTCAGAACAGAACAAGTTCACGGCTATCACCGATACACACAAGTTTGTCCTCCTATTGTAATGATGTGAAACAAAGGTTAAGTGTAAGAACAGTGTGGGTTTGATTTCTGGAACCTATACTTTCAGATACTAGGACTAACGTTTTAAATAAGTAAAAACAATGAATAAGATTTAAAAAAGATGAAAGTATTAGCAAATATAATGAAAAATTGACTAACTTCAATCTATGAGAAGGAAAGCACTTGGAAAACTTAACCAAACTAACCCCTGACTACAGATCCGGGAAGAAAGATGGCCAACACTCATCTAGCCTTCTTTTGAGCTCCGTCGCACTATCACAGGGTACTGCAACCTGTGGAAGCACGTTACAGCAGTCAGTGACTCGGCATAAAAAGAAGCTAGCCCAAATAGATGTAACAACCCCCTTCTTCAACTTGAAACTATGGCCTGGGGGATGTGATTTTGTGTGCAGACCGAACAGAGATTTTGCCTCAACACCGGTTATTCCCTTGTAAAGCTCATCTGAACCTTACCAAATAACAGCAAGTTTTTTTACCATAAGCGGGCTCCAAGTCTGTATACAGCATTCCAGATGTGGCCTGACATAAGCTTTATAAAGCGGCGATAACACCTGCGGTCTTCTTGACGCAAACGTTTTTCTCAACATATACAGTGCTCTATTTCCTTTTCCTGCCGCCTCTAAACATTGTTCGGATACTTTTAAGTTCCTCTCTATGAGCATCCCAAAGTCCTTGATTATTTCTACCCACCTCTTCAACCTCCTTGCCAAAATACCTGACTGACCCTGGCTGATTCCACGCAAGCAGTTGATTACACTTTTCTGCATTCAAGTGCAGGTGTCATTTATTTGAACACTTCCGAACAGTATTCAAGTCCTCATGCTCGTGTTATCAGGACTTCCTACAATCTTCACATCGCCAGCAAAGATGAAGCAGGAGAGCTTAAGGCTCTTAGCGATATCACTGATTAATATTAAAACAGTAATGGTCCAAGCAATGATCCTTGAATTGCCTCACTAACCATCGCACAATCTGTGGACCTTTTCCTCACTATCCCTACTCTTCAAGAAGTCCTGTATCCATCCATTCAGCCCTAATATGGGGGTAACAACCGGTGGTTCAATGAGTCGAATGCCTTCCTGAGGTCCAAGTAACAAAACTAAATTTTCTCCTATTCAGCTTCCCGTGATTTAATCGAGGTAGCAAATCAGATTGTGAGACAAAACTTATGCCTCACAACTCCATGTTAGTCTGCATACAGAAAGCCTATTTTTAGTGAGGTGTCTCAAAATCCTATCCTTAGTAATTCTTCCCAACAGTTTCAGGACAACTGATGTGAGACTTACTGGTCGATAGTTGCTCATATCGTGCTTCTTACCCCCCTTATGGATGGGTGCAACCCCTGCCTTCCAGTGTAACATGCAGGCCAGCTGCTTTTACTCTGGTTGTCTGTTACGCCTGCGGACCAACTCTGGGGTAATGTGGTGACACCAGGGGACAGCGTTCTTCCAAAGTAGGGGTTTCAACAAGTCCTGCAAAAGGAAACAATAAGAAACAAGCATGAGCCAAAGGCCCAGTAAACAATGCACACGACTTACACAAACGATAACTAAAACGGCGCCAACAACACAGCAGCACGCTCCGTCACCAATTCAAAATTAACTAGTGCGCGCCTGCTGGATTCGGTCGCACATTACACCAGTCATCTGAGATGATGACCTTCTGTAGGATAAGATAAAAATAACACGGTTAGAGGTTTCTGTAAAACCTCACTAATGGGTCTTAGTATCCTTGAATGGATACAGTCTGTAGTGGAACCAAGAAAACAATCGACAATCTTACAAAATAATCCACAATAACTGTTTACCATAAATTCCACCATACTATAAGTTAGACAAACGCTCCTCTTCAATAACAGAGTAAGTCCAGCGAACTCAATTTCTCCAGCGCACTAAAATCGACTGTTGCCACAGTTAACTCCCGGCAACAACGACTACGTGCAAGTGGAAACCGAGGTGCGCGAGGTCGAAGTTTCTGTTCATTCAAACAATGGACAAGTGGTTTATAAGTACAATGAATATGACAGGTATGAAGAACAGTATGTAACACGAGAGCAAAAGGGTAACAGACTCTATAAGTCCGACCCATTGTTCTATTCACCTCAATTTATCCAATCTATCCTTGACGTCTTCCTTTCTTATTTTAACTTCTTCTATCTTTGACCCTCTTGCAGTCTCTGTGTTGAGTCCCGTTGTGGTAGTTCCAGAGTCCGGAATAAGTACTGCCTCAAAAAACTGCCGGAGAACTTCCGCTTGTTGTGGTGATGATTCGATAACATTGCGATCAGTATCAACAATGCAACTCAGACCTCTCCTAATGGTCCATTTGGCTTGGACATAGCTGAAGAAGGCTCTATAGTTCTTATGATGCTTCCTTACTAGATTCATTTCAACCTTTTTCCTGCATTCATTTTGTACTTCAGAATATCTCGTTCTAACCGCCTTATATCGACAAAATATGTTGTACCCCCCAGACAGTTTATATACAGCCCAGGCTTTCCTTTTGCATCTCAGTACCTTTTCGACCCTACTCTTTCACCGCAGAGGCTTGCTTTTATGACGACTGCGTCTTAGTGGCGCATACATGTCAGTTAGTTGCAGAAGATTATCCTCACTTGTGTCCCAAGCCTTGTTGACATCTTTGGTACCATGACAATCTTTCCACCTCAGCTGTTTCACATCCAGCCTCAGCTATTGTATAGCTATGCTTCTAAAGTAACTACAACACTTGACAGGGGAATGGCGTAGACGCAACTAAACTGCAGACGTATGCCCCCATGATCAATCCTGCCCAAGGGTTTTTCCATCTTCAGGTTCGAAATGCCATTGGGGTTTCTTGTTATAACCAGGATCAGAATTGTAACTGTTTGAACAACCCCCCATATAGTGACCTTGTTGACGTGTTGAAGTAATGTCTTCTGGTTTAGGGGGTCTAACAATGCCTCACCATTTGCAGCATACATCACTCTTCAATCCACCTCTAGAGCGCTTGAATATTCCACCATAAGGAGTCGAGTAGAAGCGAGGCTTCTATAAACACATGAAACCAGTAACGTTGTTCTGTCATCCGTCGTGGAACAGTTTAATAATTGAACATTTCCCACATTAATTCCCTTTCCGTGACGCTGCCCATAATGATGCGCTTTCAACAACGGAACACTACCACCCATTCTACCATCCCGTTTATCTACCCTGCGGATCAAATATCCCGGAGGGCAAATATTATCGACGGATATATCCCCTCGTAACCAGGACCCAGTAACCGCGACGATATCCTCCGCTCCTAGTTTCCCTAATAGCTTACTCTATTAGTTCGCCCAGACTACCAGCATTGATACACAATACTCTCAGGAACTTCTCACAACAACCCTTTGATTCAATCTCCTTGACTCGAGGGGTGGCCCATGACTAAGGACTTACACATTAGCACTCCCCTCGTTTTTTTGCAGGAGGTTCCCCACTATTTCCTAGCTTCAGACTGAACGATCCCTACTCCTCACACTGAGTAGCTTGAACAATAAGATTAAATCTTCCGCCTGTCTCTCAGTCTCCTGTTCCACGAGTAAGCGTGTTAACCGTACCCGTGGTCCCAAATCTTTAATGTGCCGTTGCGCCGTAAATGGTGATCCAGTACCATTGGAACGGCTAGTATCCTTACACTCAGCCGAGTCATGCTGCATCGCCATAACCCGACTTCGAGTAGCCGTACATGTCTGCCCTGCCGCCGCTATGAATCTTCCCCTGTACCTGGGGTTAGAGAACCCCGCCAATATTGACTTAAATCTGTATAGATTTGCCCGCCACTTTCCCAATTTCATTACTCGTTTGATAGCCACATGCTCGGGAATATTTACTTGCGTTAGGATGCTCACCAGATGACATCTCATTGCTATTTCCCTGGATTTACCTTCTTTCATAATGAGCTCAGGAATGCCGCTGATGAAGACATTAATATTTCTACCAAGTGCTGAGTCCCCTTTAATCCCGAAACCCAACACAGCCCTCGCCAAAAGCTCTCGTTGGTTAGGGGCTTCTACAAATCTTTTTTCAGGCTATATTTCCGAAAAACTATTCTTAACTGGCCCCTCGAGGTTCGCAAGTTCCTTCCGTCCACTTTTTACATTCTCTTTGACCGATTTCCTGCTACTCACTATCTTGTCCTCCTTCCCACTTCGCTTATCGCTTTTGTCTTCTCTTACGACAGTCACCTTTCTGCAACTCACTCTGTTAATAGTTGGGACATTTAATTCAGTTTTAACTGTGAAAGTAGTTTCATCTTTGAACTCAATGACCAGAACAGGCGACCGATTATACTTCGCAGTCGCCCTCCTTCCTTTCTTACTTCGGGCTCCACCACAGCTTTTCACCTCGTTACAACGTTCTCCGTCAGTATTTAGATAACTGTTTTCATTAGCCCTCACTTCCGTTATGCTGCTATCTACCTCGTTGAGCACAACAGGCGGTGTACTACTACCATGGACCTCCTGGTTCACTCCAGTGCTCACAACAGAACTACAATCGTGAAATTGGCCTGTACATGACCCACACACCCATAGTAGCTCAATATGAACCACATACAATTCATAAGCCACTTCGGGAATGTGTCCCACCGAAGATGAAACTACTTTGCAAACCCATCACATTCTATACTCTTGGCACCGAACTTCAGGCGACATTTGTTATTACTGCAACCACCAACTTTCAGATTGATCATCTGAATATCTTTTCCTGAACCCATGCCTGAAATGGAAGAAAATGAACCGAGCGTGCCGGCCCAGGCGTAACTCATTCGGACAGTAAATCATCACACAGCACTTTTGATAACTCCCAGTCATTTCGCTAATTTTTCTGATGCCTACAATTCGTCTCGGGAGCTCCAAATACGTGATAGTGATACTCCAAAATTCGATATTTTATGAGCACTGTATAGAACTTTGAGCTTTTCTAATATGCACAATCCCGATGATGAATACTCTCTTCTAACACCAGAAATGCAAACCATCATATTTTGTTGGTTTTGCGTAGCATGTTATCCAATTGTCGGCGCAATCTCGGTTTCCGACTTTGTAAAGCTTGCACATGTCATACCAAGCTTCCGGCCCGTGTGTGTTCCTGTTTCCTCCCATTGTACTCTGTCACTTGAACCCCCACCTCGCGAGAACGCTGTATCCGGTGTTTCCAGGTTAATAAAACCCACCTTGAGGTATACCACACGGTCGGAGCGGAAACGTTTGTTGGGACCAGTCCAACACAATAATAATCAGTCGGTTTCCACTGTAGTTAACCGAGATATAATAAAAACAGACTCAGCGCATTGATCCCCTTGTACTGATATCCACCTGAAAAAAAGGTATACAGAAAAACACGCCAAGCTAGCTAGGCACGAAGCAAGTTGTGCGTTTAGTCCCGAGATTGAGGATGCTTATTAGTAGCTTAACGAAAACAAGGTATGTAAAAAACCGAGGAAATGAAAAGTGTACAATGGAGTGCGAATATCAGAAATATCATCAATTGCAGTCGATACACATTCCTCTTGTCTGCTACAACAGATATGAGCTTCAACCATTTGAGCAACTAGTAATACGTCCCGAGGGTGGAGATCTGGTTTGTTCGGATCCAGTAAGACTGTCTTGTTTGGTGGCGAGCGGGCTGTTATCGACCTGAATTACAATAAATGAAGACAACATATAAAATCCCTCTTGAGGATTGTTGCAAATACAGATCTTAGTGACTTCTAAGTGACTCAAACTTTTACGACGTTTTGCTACGATCTTCGATTGAGCAACAAACAAACTCAGAATAGAGGTCGATTCATTTATTCATGGGCTAAAAATTGAAGAATTTTCGTTCGGAGAATTGCTTAGGACGATGGGTGTGAAGTTTCCTGTCGCGGTCTCTTCTACTATTATCAGTGGTTAGAAAGAAGCACCCGTCTAGGAGATATACGCTGAAGATGGATTATGTGAGGCTTCAGCCAATACGCATACTGCATACTCGAATGTTAATCATAGCTTAAGTGAATCGAGTTGAAGCATCAATTAGCGTGAACGCATACAGTATTGTGAGACGTTGTTGATAGTCTAAGTCAATCAGGTGGAGCAGTTACTAGTGTGAACGTTTACTTCCTACGCAGGCGTTATTCATAGCTTAAGTGAATCAGGTTGTCCTAGTTCCCAGTCTGAATGCATACTGTATTGCCAGCTTGATCCCGCTGACCTGGCCCACAAAGAATAACATAGTATGCAGTATGCCTTTACACTGAAAGCTGCTTCAACCCGATTCACTTGAGCTGTGAATAACGTCTCAGTATGCATTCACACTGGGAGACGTTTCATCATGATTCAATTAACCTATGAATAACGCCTGCGTAGGCAGTAAACGTTCACACTAGTAGCCGCTGCACCCGAGTGACTTAGACTATCAACAACGTCTCCCAATGCATTGTGCGTTCGCGCTAGTAGATGCTTCAACCTCATGCACATAAACTATGAAGAACGTTTGAGTATGGATTCACACTAGTAGATGGTTCAACTTCATTCAGTTAAGCTATGAATAACGCCTGTGTATGCAGTGTATGTTCACACTAGTAGCTGCTCCATCCGAACCACTGTTACCATGAACAATCTGGAGAACGAACACATGTGGGAAGTGATGAGAAACCTTTACTTGAAGCGTTTAGGGTATATGGTAATCAACATCTGTGATTCCGTTGATTGTCATTTTGATTGGAATATTTTTCTGCATCGCGATAGATACTGGCTGAGAGGTATACCTCCCGGTAATCGGCAGGCAGCTTGAGTTCATCTGTTTCCGTATATTGTTCCGCATGAACGCCGCGCGACCTCAGTCTTATTAGAAAAAAATGTGGTAGAGTGGATATAACTTACTTCTGAAGATTCTCGATGATAGAGTGGGTCATGATATTTTTTATTTACGCCGTTCCGTATACACCGAAGATGGAAACAACCAAATGATAGCGTCACTTCCAACCATTTTTAAGACCAACGTTTCGTCGGCCAGTATCCACCTGAAATCTTGCAAGCAAAGAGAAATAGTATAAATATCGTATATACAAAGAAGATGGACATATTGTCATACATGTTTAACTACCAAATGTGTTAATGTCCTTGTTGAAGTGCAAAGCCAACACTGTTAGGTCGTATATATCCATTTCGACCATATCATCCAAACGCTGCAATATGAAGCTCTCTCAAGCTATAGAATGACGTATTTCATCTTCAGAACTGCAATGATCGCATTTATAAGGCCTGAAAAAGTGAGCTAACGCCAATAACGAGTTGTTTTCGCCAAAATGGTGAAAGAAATTTCATCACCAATCTAATACCTTTGGGACCTATTCGATGTATTTCAATTTTTCCATCAACACTGTTTACTTACAGTTAACATATTGTACGTACTAAGCCTGAAATTGCGATTTTAAAATTTCCTCAAAAATATTTGAGAAAGCCAGGATTCGCGCCGAAAAGACGGTTTTGCCATTTGAACGACCTTCAAGCCGAATCCCTTCGAAACATATATTTGCCCTAAACGGTTTGATCAAGATATAGGTAAATAATTGGCATGACTTTCTTCTTTGGGGCATCGTTTTGAAACGTGAAGAATAGCCACGCAAATTGGATTGACACAGAAGCAAAAGGCTATTACAAACTGTTAATCGTGGACGTCGAGTGGTTTTTCAAGCAACGCTTAGTCTGCTCGCAACGTCTGTCGATAAGTTGGATCTGGAATAATGTCGTCTGTAAGCAACCGATTTGGACCCAAAAGTGAAGAATATCGTATTGTCGAGTTTCTGATTGATAAGGTTCTAGGGAATAAGGATAGTTTCGTGATGCTAGTTCCGAGGTTCGTACACCCAAGATTTCCCCAGCCTTATATTAACGCGGATCGGAAGTCACAGTGAGAAGACGGTGAATCTGCAAACAAACTTTATTTATTTATTTACTCACCGTACACAAGCGGACTTCAACGCAACGACTAAGGGCGCTAGGGAGCTGGACGTAAGAGAACCTTCAGCACAACCGCACAGCAGCCGCCAGAGAGGACGAATGTCAACGGAAATTCCAGTTAACCTTCAGGATTCAAACAAGTGTCAGGCTGGTTGGTCGGCGTTCCCAACGGTAGTAGAATGGTAGAGATGGCGCGGATTTCTTCTACAGCTACGAGTAAAACTGCGATACCTACGCCAACACACTAACTTTGATGCTAGTGGTTTGTAGTAAATTTACATTCGCAAGGTAATGTGAACCAGGGTGGCGGTACTGGCAAGGCAACTCTCACGTCGCTGGGAGTTTAGGATTTTGGGGACGTCGAAGGCGATCTCACTACAAAAGTAGTATAAACTAAACAGAAGAAGATACTTACAAACCTTCCTACTGAATCCACCGAATATAGACGGTCTGAGACTAATGGTTCACTTGGATATAATCAAGTGCAACAGTCGCGTAATGACATAATGGTCAGGCGTAGGTGAAACCAGGGTACATACGAACAAAAGTCCAGAAGTGGGAAGTAGAGCAGGAAAATTACGCGAGACCAAGTTTCCACAGAAAAACAATACCATGAGTTAGCCATATATCCATATTGACGTTCGTGGGAGAAATGATTCATCGCGCGCGTAATTTGAATGGTTGTGTCGGTCTTTGCAGGAAAGCACGAA
>JTDE01000022.1:138470-152111 GCA_014338405.1 Paragonimus skrjabini miyazakii
AATCCAAGCTAGGCGTTTCGCGTTATTAGTAGATAGCATGGAAAATGGTAATACGATTAGAGAAGACTTATTACACACAATTTTACCACATCAATCATCAATAAATAAGAGTCATGCATTTTCTTCACTTTCTTCAGTCAGATCCGGTGTTGTTTTCGGAATGGCAACTTATGGTTTTGGGTAACTGTCAGTGTTTTTAACCGTGGTGACCAATAATATTTTCTCACTCAATAATCCATATCCAATTCATTCCTGATTGTGAAACCACGACTTCCGGAAAATCATTTGTGGTCAGCAAATCTAACAGCATTTCCATTTCTGTATGCCTGCAATCCTAGTGTCTTTAACTGCAAGTGTAACCGTTTTGCAAGCACAAATCCTTAGATTGTTACTCATGGTCCTCGGATCAAGTGACGTTTTAAGATGGTCTGAGCCCAGTGATATAAAAGCGGCACTAGATCAAAGACGCTGAGTTACTTGGCTGGAATAGACAAAAATCCAACGACACCAAAATTGAACGATCCAATCTTGGGAGCAATACATCAATTTACTAATATATTGCTTGCAGAACTGTAGGGTTTGAAGTAAGTAACTTTAGTCACAGATGTATTAAGCCCCAACACAGAGTTAGTTTCTACGCCGTAGCAGCAACATAGCGAGTGAGCGACAGATATAATGTACAATATAATTATTCATGCAGCTGAAAAATGATAACATAATGTTTTACCATAAATTACAGTTACTGCATAAACTTACATGAAACACGCAGATCAAGCGTAGCCAGGAGAGATGGGATTGGATACAGCATACCAACTACTACTTGGCGGATTTCAGCGTCTGCGTGTTGAAAGATCCATAAGAAAGACAAAGGCTACCAAAGGTCGTTGATAAAATCATGTTCGTTCTCTGGATCGCTGGGCTAATAACGGATGACTCACAAGTAGCGCTGATGTCCAGACTTGTGAGTTCCATCATATTTGACAGTAAATTGTAACCCGATAGTACAACATTTGTGTGAACCTCATGGTGCAGTCAGAGCAAGTGAAGCAAATCTTGCGGAAGCAAATCTAAAGTCACACTTGCACTTTGTTAGCCTAAAACGTCGTAAGTAAACCATGTACTTCCTTACGTCAATTCTCATTAAAATAATATGTTGCATATGTGGTTTTCGGGTTCAAAGTGATAGAAGCTCTAGCTCATTCTTATCGGTCAAAAGAGTTCATGAAGACTCTAAATAAACAATGTATCTACTAAGAAGCGCATACTAATGAAATGACGCTGAGCCTTCAAAATGGCTTGAATGAACAAGAAATGCACTTAGACCACAATGACCAACATACAACACTTGTCTGTCCCTTGTATTTAAAGATTCAGTTTTCAATTTATTCATACCCTTCTAATGTTAAAGGTATCGCGAAGCTAGCTCTTTGCTCGTTGGGTTATACGCCCAAAGTCTTCCTAGCAATATGCTAACGCAATTCAGAAGTTCGAACGCGAAAAGCCGGGTCTACAAACACTTTTATTTATTGGTTTGCTCACCGTTCACAAGCGGACTTTAGTGCAACAAAGGAGTTGGGTGTGAGAGAACCTTTAGCACATATGCGTGACAACCGCCAGAGAAGACGGATGTAGACGGAGCTCCGGTCGGCCTTCACAATTCAAACAAGCGTCAAACTGGGTTGGGCGGTGTTCCTAATGACAATGGCTAAAATACTGTTATTCTGCGGAATGTGATCTGCAGTAGTGAAGATGATATAAATTCATTGTATAGTCACGGGTAAAGCTGCAATATCCACGCCAATGCACTAACTTTGATGTTAATGGTTGCAGTAAATTTACACGAATATCATCGTCATCATCATAAACTGCAATACCTCACTTGCCCACACTGATGCGCAACTACCACACAACCACGAAGGAGGAGGAATGGTGCAGATTAGCCACCAGATTGTGACCCTTTTACAAACATGATTAGATTACTGTAAAAATCTTAAGCTACCAGACAACCACAAACAAGACTGAAAAAGCGAGCGTGGTTTTCAAAAATACAAACGTATTAGGTGGGCAGGGGTCATAATCATCACCATCGCAGATATGAGCCTGACCAAACTTTGCTTTGGCTCGAGCTGCCGCTCACCTCAACAGTGACGTGGAATATCCTAGAAGAAACCGCTACTAAGAAGGATGAAAAGTAATCAAAGAAGTCTGAGCTGAATAACTAGAAATGGTAAGGATGCAAGTGCGTAATTGACTGCGACACATCGCCATCTCGGATAGCGTCTCTAACCAGCAGTTTGAGTGATCACGATGACCCCAGCCAGGCAGACGACATCCACCCACTCTGTTCAGTGGAGAAGTCAGGGTCTTCATATTTCGTGACCACGTTGCTGTTTGGCCACCATATGGTTTCACACAACTTTGGCGGTCTCAGTATATAGTGCCCAGTACGGTAAATGCTCAGCTGGCATACGAAGTACGTAACCCACCCACTGCAGGCTGTGCAGCTTGAGTAGTTGACCAATTGATCGCGCATCCCAAACGTTCCAGAATACGCGTCGGCGAACGGCCACATTGCTCACGTGATTAGTCCATTTAATGTGGGTTATTTGGCAAGCCTGCTTATATCTTCCTTGCGGTCAGGGGTATTTAGCAGAGGATAACTATCGTCATCATCATCACCATCATCATCATAAACAGCAATACAGCAGCGGTTCACACTGATGCTTAACTGTCACACAATCAGGAAGGAAAAAACTCGTATAGGAAGAGGGAAGAAGAAAAGGGGGAGGGGAAGCGGACCTAGTTATTAGAAGTAGCTACGTTCATTCAAGCGTACATTCAAGCGTACAACATCGAGGCGCTTACACCGTGCAAACAAACAATCGAGCTATAGGTGAAAGTAAGGCATCGTCAGCCCCGTATCATTAAATGCATTCACTTTGCAGACAACTCGGTCAAACAATGACAACATTCACCTCACTTGGCTCGGTTAGCTGCCATCTCACCTGACGTCTCCAGGCACCGATTCTGGGAGTCGCGAGGTCCACATCCCGGGAGATCAACTCGATCTACAGTGACCAACCTCTTTGTCAACGATTTCATTTCACTACGCCATGTTATCATCTGTCCACCTCGCACCTTACGCCAGTCGGTTGGGACATCGGCAGCGTTCGGTGTCGCAGACAACTAGCTAGAATCCACAATATATGGCCCAGCCATCTAAGTCTGTGCAAATGTAAAGACTGAACAAAATAACTCGTTTGACAATCAGTGCCAACCACCCGCTTCCTAATCTCTTCGTTGCTCACTCGCTGGTGCCACCCGATACGAGCGATTAAACGCAGACATCGGTGGTCATACACCTGAAGACGGTTCAAGTCTTCTACCCTGAGTAGCCAGGTTTTGCTGTCGTAACGTAATACAACCCTCATTGTTGTCTGATATACACGACCCTTAAGTTTCAGAGGAAAACCTATCTGTTGTCATAGGTGTCTCATATTAGCGAACACTGCCCTATCCTTGGAAATACACGCTTCTATTTCATTCCTTACACCTCCGCTGCCAACGCTGATGCAGCTTCCCAAGTATACAAACCGGTCAACAACCTCCGTTATTTCATTATCTAACATTAAATCTACGTAATCATAGCAATTTTGTAGAAGCACTCTGCACTTTGAGGCTGCAGAACGCATTCCGAACTACTTAGCAAAACGCGAAATGGCGTTCAGCGTTGTTTGTGCTGCTTGAAAGTTGTCAAACAGCAACACCTTATCGTCAGCATTATCAAGATCAGTCAGCTTTCTACCAGGTAGGAGGTCCACGCCAGCATCTTGTGACTGCCGGAGACAGTCCTCCATTATTTCGTCCATGATGAAATTGAACAAAATGATGAAAGTGGACAGCCTTTACAAACGCCGCTCCTGGTGATGAAACTGCCAGACAGCTCACCAGAAACCCTAACCTAAGCCGAAGTATGGGAGTAAAGCGCCGACAGTATGTTCACACACTTGGTTGGTGCAGCCCTGTGTTTAAGCGACTGTAAAAGTGCAGATCGATCCACTGAATCGTACGCACATTTATAATCGATAAATACGACGAATGTTGGCCGGCATTACACGTGACGCTGCTCCAAAATTTGACGAGGGGTAGAAATGTGATCTACACAAATCCGACCAGGGCAAACCTTGCCTGTTTTTCTCTAATGTTTAACTTCCGAAATGCAGTGAGTCGACGAAGTATAATGGAGGCCAGAACCCTAGAAATGACTGGGGTCAAACTAATTTCCCTATGGTTTTTACAAGAGCTGCTGATACCTTTCTTGAATGTAGGAACTACTATCGCGTGACCCCAGCACGGAGGGATAGTCTCCATCATCCACACAAATTTAAATAACTGAGTCAACGAACACCTCTCCACCTTCTTTAAAATGCATTGGCACCAGATCATCTGGACCAGCAGCCTTATTACGATTGAGAGCCGAGATGTAATTGCGAACCTCAGTCTTAGCGGGTGGTTCTAAATCTACCGACCAGGGCGTTACATCAGAAGTTTGTGGAGGCAGCGCGGCAGAAGCAGGAGGCCAGCTAAATTGACTCTCTAAGTGTTCGGCCCAACGTTCTAACCTTCTGGATTTATTATCGATTGGTGTGCCATCTGCCTCGCTGATGGCTTCACTGACAGACGGTCGCTTGGGATCAGTAGCACGGATCACTTTGAATAGTTTGCTGGTGTTCCCTGAGGCAAAAACGGTTTTCGTTCACAAGGTAATGTGAACACGTACGGTGTTACTAGAGAGGCAACTATCCCGTCGTATGAAGTTTAGGATTTTGAGGACTTAGAAGGTGATCTCAGTACAACGGTAGTTTTACGAAAGCGTATTCGTTACTCAAACTCCCAGGCTGTCACTGTTTAGTCAAGTCTGAAAGACAAGTCGGTACATCGGTTACTAATGGCCAAACTAGCCCAAATTTCTGCGTGCTGAACCAGACACTGGAAGTGTTGTACTCCCTGAGTTAATCGAATGGTGTACTTACCTCATATGTTTATTGTGAACTATGTATATCAGATATATATTGATTCATCCTTTACTTCACCTTTTCGTTAATTAGGTTACATAACAAACTTGTGGCGAACTAGAAGCAAAGCGCTTTGACAGGAAATTTTCGTTGATTGTACCCACCAGGCTGTTGAAGTGAACGGAATAAATGCACTTAAAAGGATGATAACTAATCAGTTCCGTTAATTAGAAGTGGACAAATGGATATAAGGTTAACCCTCATCTACAAACAATTGAGAATATCTTTCCTGAAGTGGAATCAAACTGTGGTCTTAATAAGCATGACACTAAAAGAACACCGTTCATATTCAGCTATGTTCGGAGATATGACAGGTGTTCAGATTTAGTGTAATCTGAGACCAAAGGTAGAAAGTAAGAACGAAACGGAGATCCAACGGGATGATCTGCAGCCTACTGTGTGACACTCAACCGCTCGTCATTTGGAAAGTGCGCGAAACGTTCCAGTGCGTCAAACAGTGCTCGAAACGGTGCAAGCAAAACGTCCTTGGAGAATGTGCAACAGATCAGTCGTAAAAAACGGGCACTCATTCGGCGGTTTCAACTAGTTGAACGACTAGAAAAAGCGGCACCAAGTTCAAGCCAAACCTTTCACAATAGGCGTACCTAAAAACATGAATCCAGAACAGACAAACGAAAAAACTTAGTTGAGTGATCGGTGGTCACTACAATATATTAAATCGCCTTTGTCTGCGTCCAGTTTAATTCACCTGGAGGTTATAGTAGAATGATCGAATGTTTTATACAAAATTTTGACTTTCATTAAGGTACTTATCATTCGTGATAATAGCTACTGCCTTAGTGACAGTTCCATTTACGAGTTGCGACAGTACAATGTATTTCTTTAACGTTTTATTTCAGATGAACCATTTTTATACTCATAGCATTCCATCTGATGACCCGTGCATGTTTCTAATTGAACGGAATGTCACTAAAATCCATATGTTGCGTCTTTCTCAGGTAACTGCCAAGTATGTCCTACTGCCAATTGGCCAATATTTTGTGTCCTTATTGTGTTTTCTAATCTGTAGGTTTACTAGTGATATTGCACCAGTGAATTGACCTCAGTGTGTTGTATGCTTATCGTTTAATTTCCTGGCCTTTGTTTCTGCAAGCGTGTCAACGGGCTAAACGGGTTTTGTTTGTTTGTTTGTGTTTTACATGTTTTTGTTGATGTTTTTGGTGCTCACCACTTTCCCCTAGTTAGCAATAAGCTATGTGGTGAATTTATACGTACATAATATGTGGGCCTCATTAGGAGTGCAGCCGTGTGATCATTTTAAAGAAGATAGAATAAAATAATTTGAAATAAATTCCACCTCATTAGCCGACAGTGTTACTATATGACACAATATAAATCCTATGAAATAACTAAGGATTCTGAGTAATATTAACCGATACTCAAAGAGTATTACGAAATAAATGTAAATATATTTTCAACTACTTAGTTGCACATGTATTACTTAGCTCGTCATTTTGACGTCGGGAACATGCCCGGAAGGCAAACAGTCGATCTGATGTAGTATCGTCGGGCGCCAGAGTGCACAAAGATTAAAGAAAGTGTAGACCAAGTTATGCATTTGTTATAGTTCGCTTTAAAGGCCATTTCCGGAATCAGTTTTTGAGGAGTATAACTGCCATGTGTAAGAAGTATCCAATACTGAACCTGTTTTCACCTACCTCATTATGAGTTCCCCCTGCCTGTCGTGTTATACGAACGCCTCTGTTACAGCCTGTTAAATTTACTGTTCGTCTACGTTGCTATTTTATTTTTTCATCTCTATGACCTCACTCGCCTTTCAACTAGTTTCTAAAGTCCAGCTAATTCGTCACACAAATCCTTTACAATACCATTATTCACAGCCGTACTAATATTTTTCCCCAATTTGTAACTTAGTTTTCTGGTGACTTACCTCACTTCTTTACTAGTAAATCAATTTCTTTGTTGTCATCCTCAGTCAATGTGAATTCTCCACATAGACGGTTTGCCTGTCTGTTACCAACCTTCCTTAACATGTGCACTGCTTACCAACATCGTTCCCCCATTCTTTTTCTGATCAACCTGAGTGGTCGATTGACGACTGTCAAGTGGTGCCTGAAGTGCGTGTCTTCGTATCCAATTAACCGTAGAATGTCCAAAAATTACAGCCACAAATTACCCACCCACTTGTATTTCCAATGACTGTGTCCGACGTAAGCGAGACGTGTTGGTTTTGGATTTCTTCATCCATATTCGAAATAAAGAACCTCGGAATGTTAGAGCAACGAGTAAATAAACTTCATTGTAAAGTACACCTTGTACGTCGTAATTCATTTGAAAATTACTTCTTAGATAAATATTAATGATTGTCTGATAACAAAAAAATCATAAGATACTGTCTTAAGTTGTCCACATGAAGAGTTTGAAGCCATGCTCCCCAAAAGTGTTCTTGGCAGAAGGAAAATTTTGATTTGTATTCGCTAACTTGGGACTGCGGCGAAGTACGTATAGCTTCAACAACGTCTACGTTTACAGAAGCTATTTTACAAGAGCCGGTATTTGGCAAAAAGAATCATGATGGGGTGCCAAGGTCGAATAAGTTATGGTTTCAAAATTTTTTAGATCGCAGCGATAGAAGAGATGGCATGCAAAACATGCCAGACAACTACACACTTGCATCTGTAGTCGGAACGAAAATCGAGGTTGATACTTGAGCCAATGTTCCTTGTATACCATATTTCTCATCGAGTTAAGTTATTATATGCCATGAGGACTTGTCGGAAGCGTGGTAAGTACAGTGAATCAGGTACTTCAAAATTCATCCTCTTAGACTTAATGTTCTGTATGAATCCATACTGCGTTTTGACACAAGATTGATCACTAGCGCGGCGGTGCTCAATATATTTGGCATTACTGTATTATATTGCTTACGAGTAGTTTGACAATTTAAACGATTTGGAAGAGGCCCAATTACAAAATGTCCAGGCATTGGACCGGTTCAGGAAGAGCATGCTCAGAAGCAACAAGCGGTTCATTAAGTGAGCCTTGAAGATATGAGGTTACCGTCAATGATTCCAATTCGACGGATGCGTAGATGTTTCGCAATCGAGTCTGTGCTGTATTATTGTATTATGATACTAAGTACGATGGTGACAACTTTGGGAGCAAACATAGTGGCTTAGGCTGCATCAGTATAAATGTCGTCTTCTGAGCCATGGTTCTTAATTGGTTTTACTAGCAATTACACTATCACAACCTTGTGAGTAAAATACGTTCTAAAAGTTTACGCAGATTTGGTTCAATACCTTAATCACAACAGTGAATCCAGGATGAGTTTGTGTTCTATGGTAGTTTTAATCTCAGTTACACGCAGTGACTCCTGAAATACTTTAGTTTGTTCCACTGTGATGCTCACTAACAGTCAGTCAGTCTGTGTTACCTGAGAAGCTGTAACACTGGAAACTATTGTAAAGAGTTTTATTACATATAGGTATTATATTTGTAATATAGAAGTGAACACAAACTAAAGAATCCAGAAGAACATCAGTGTGAACTACTGAACCGCGTTCATGTTACGATAAATATTCGGTTAGATGAATATCCATGGGTAATCACACTCAAACCCATGACAAGTAATGCACGTCTACAAGAGGGCACATAGATTACAACACTGTTCAAAATTGACAACATAAAGCAACGTTCATTAGTCTGCCTTCAAACACACTCGCACACACAGGCATGCTTTACTGCACATATGAATCCAGCCGAAGCCCAAATTGTTTATAAGTGTGTCTTTTCTAAATCAACTAACCTTCAGAATTACTTATTAGTGACACATATTAGTGCGCTGATTCACAAAAATAATGCAAACGTGCGCGATAAATGCAGTATAGCTCTTCTGGCTGTATCAAAGTTTAGAGGTTGATGACCGAAACTATAGTGACCACGTCAATCTCCGCGTTATTCAGTACCCACGAGGTGTAGTGAAGCAACGTTATAATGCTCAAGAAAAAATGTACTTGACCGCGACGAAAGTACACCGTGTTTAAAAAAACTATCGAAGATATCGACAAAGGAACTATTATACCATCCCGCGTGACTTTCTTGCATTGAAACAATTGAGTGCACTAATGTCGGATGTCGAAATCCAAAATAATAGGTGTGTTTTATGCCGATAACTAAAAGTTCACCACTCCATTTTTGCCAATTCTTTGAGTTCTTGCAATTATAAGTACTCACTACTGTCACGTTTCCAATGAATTCTGAGCATCAATGAGATAAATGTGTTAGTAGTTTATTTGCGTATGTGGGTATGGCGGCCTGCATCTCAAGCAGCGGCTAAAAATCACCGACGGTCAACTTTTAGTGACAAAAAGTACAGTGAGAGGATGTTATCTCTTATTCTACAGTCAAATGAGTTTCCAAGGTAGACACTTGAGAACTCAAATGTATTGAGCGTAAAAGCTGAGAACTTTTACTAATGTGGAAAAATGGAGTAGGTTTCTAGCAATTGGGTGTGTTGCTGCTGGTAGAAATGTGGTTATCGTAACACTGGATGAGAAAGGTGAAACACTGTGTAGGGAAAGACTGATAGTGATAGGAAAGTCATATAACTGAGAAACTTAATTAGCGAAGAGACAAATTCCAAAGTAGACGTGTAGCAAATGCGTTAAACACTCTGTTCACCTAGAGCAGTTGCTGGCGTTGTCCGATTCTTTAATACGACCTCTCGAACACTGCCACCAAATATCCCGGCGGGAATTTCGAGACATGCCCTCTGGAGATTTCTCAGGTCGAACTCTTCGTCCATTAATCCTAAATCTTTACAGGAATAGGCTTATTTTGGAGCAGAAGGGTCAACGATCTACTCAATTTTTAAAATTCTACGTTGTTTGATAACTGATTAGGTAAGAACTGGAACACCGAGATGTCAGTTCGAAGGAGCAGCATCCTAGGGGTGGCAACACCAAGCTAGCAACCACCGACATAAAACACGCTATATGACATTTACCGGTGGTGCGTGTGACTAAATGCATGCACAAATTTTCGGCAGAAACATTGTGGGAATACATAAAAATGATGTGCTTCATTGTTCCCATTCTGAACAAAACGTTGTTTCAACAGTGGTGAAATTATCACGTGACTATCTAGATAAGTTGCCTGTTTGCAGGCAAGAGGTTTGGTTCAGAACTTTTATTCAGGCAACGTGAATTATGATTAAGCATAGACATTGCGCCATCAAAATGATTCCAGAAACTACGTTCTAAAGACGGGAAGCAGAATATCCAATTGTCAAAATTACATGGTGTTCAGTTGTAATAAAACGTCTGAAGAATATGAGCAAAATAAGCTTGGAAGCGCGATATTCTGAAATTATCGTTATAAAATCACAGTTATAAAATTGATGAAAACGTTACACAGCGAGGCGCTCAGTAACTCTAGAATGATTGATTTCCGGGTTGAAAACAATCGTGGCACCGAAATGTTTTGTTCTTGGATGACAACGTACAACAACTTATTTGCAGATTTATTTTATAGAATTGAGAAATTGTTATACTTACTCTCGGAAATGGGAATGACTGTTAGCAAACATTTTACTCGCTTTAAAGTGCAATTCAATATCAACTCAACAACTTGCATCAGTCTGCAAACTTTATAAACTTGTCTGGTCTTGATATCGTTTCAAAAATGAATCCTATATATAGAAGTACAGTGTGAATAATGTGGAAGTGAGTGGATGTTATGTTATTTTGGGAAGATGTTAGAAAGAGTGAAAATGATTTAATATAAGTCATCTGAAACGTGAATCCTCTGAATTTTGTGAAACCAACACTGATATGGAAGGAGCGGTGCACAGTTTGACAGAAGTTAACTCTTACGCGTTTCACAGTGATGAAGGTCTGGGAGTAAACCAGTCTAGTATGCACAAGTGTTTGCTGCCTTATGAACTGGTGCTTAGGATTGATACCTGCAAGAGAAAACGACACATCTACACACCATCAAGGTATTCTTACATAGTTTACTAGTGTTTGGAGACACGCTTGATGGAGACATACAAATTAAAATAATGTTTAGTTAGCAGTAGGAAATGTCAGCTAGATTCACACAGCGTACGTGGATAGCAAACTTCTATATTGCGATGCCGTTTTATTTAGACAAGCTGAGGACAGAATGCAAAAGGTTGCCAATTTGAGGGTAGGAAAATAATGGTATTTTTATTCTGTAATAGAAGATTATGATAAGACGTTTAGACTTTTACGATAAAAGATTTAATACAGGCACCTAGCTGAATGCCTCAGGTGGACGTCTGATACAGATTTTAGACACAAAAGAATCACAGGGAACTTCTGAACGTTTTCACAAAGTCCGTACTTTCAGGTTTCCTTAGAGAGCAGTTTTAATATAGGAACAGTATACGTAATCTTTCATCCGAACGAATGTAAAACATTAAATAAAGAACCATGATTTAGTGGCCAACATCCTTTATTAGGCGCCTTTAAAAAGTCATACGTATGTATCGTGAGCGGAAGACAGAACCAGGACCACGGAGGGCACTTGAGTATAACCCTTCAGAAGTTAACTCCCAGCTTATAACACTAATGTACAAGAGAAACTTTGTGAACTTTCTAACCTTCCGGTTTCAAATTCGTTTATTGCGCAACAGTGTTAGAGGTATTGGATGGTAAGCCAAAAATTAATGCATAATCTACTCCCCTGTTTTTCGAACCTTCTCAATCTCAGTGCAAATGTTTACCAAAACCGGCTGAGTAGACCACATATTCAATAAACGTCACACTACACCTCAACGTACGGGCTGAATGTAATCGGCTAGAAAAATGGAAAGCGGACGTGTCGGAAAGGGTGGAAAGGATGGTGCCGAAGAAATTAAAGAAGTGTTTCTATGTTCAAACTTTCATTGTGATATGCCACTTGTCAAGCAACAGGTTTCTCTTTTTTTACTCATTTATACCAACTCAAGTGAGCACAGTGCGTTGGAGTTTGGTGAAAAACTTACGGGAAGGTTTATAGAAAAATGTTACTGAGCTTTATGACACATCTCGAATAGTCGACAAAACGTCACTGGAATCCACGTCTGTGGGTTTGATTGAAAGAATCTTAGGTCTTATGTGGAACTCTTGTGACTTGCCTCATACACCATGCATCTCAATAATAAAAGACATAATGACCGTTGTCGAGGTAATCCTGTAGAAGAATGAGGTGTTGAGCAAAGTTCTCGTCCTTGCGACTGACGGTCTGTCGAAATTCCTCTGACGGGCAGTCACATTCATGAAACTGCTACAGTTTGAAGTCACAGTGTACTGGTAGGTTTATCTGGAACCGTGTGCATCAACACACCTTCTGAAGGGAGGACTAAGATGAGGTTCACAATATTAAATTAAAATCTTATAATAATTCCCCATTATAAACTGTGTACCTAATTACTTCTGAATCAAGGACCGAATTCCAGATTTTATGACATAAGCTATCAGTGGCTCCAATTTCTAGAAAGTATACAACTGGCTACACCAGAAAATTTAATCGCTGGTCCTAAATAAGACCGGAAAGCGACATGCTTTGCTGCAGCAATCGCAAACTATTTAGCTAATCTGGAACAGAAGTTCGGGCTCCTGGATAATTTGAAACTGAACATTGCTTACACTTGATGGCAACCTTCGCATTCAGGTAAGCGTTTCAGCCAGCCCACTTAGGTAGAAACTATTCCTTTCGAGGCGGCGTTCAGCCTGAAATCTAGTTTATCGTAAATGACCGTATTAGGTTATTTGAAATTCTGAGTTCTCTTGGTGCAATAAATTAGCATGTCAATAAAGAATTTGCCGCGAAATGTTGAAAGTTAGGTTATCTTCTTTGGTCGCATACATGAAAATGTTTGATTTTATACAACAAGCAGCAGGAGAAGCACTGGAACGCGACGCATATAAATGAAATCAAAACTACCCATGCAGTAATGGCATCAGCATCTTTTTCAGAAGGAGGATGGCTGATACTGCTTGATCAACGTAGTTTCCGTGAATGCCAACAGATTGGGAATTTAACCAAGTCACAAACACAGTGAACTTCTATAAACAACTGTCTGCATTGCAGACAGTTTTGGATCGTAATAAAAATGGGTGTACGCAAAATTCATCTTTGTTGAGTATCATTTTGGAATAACTGTAAGTCATTCTTAGGTGTTGTTTAACAAAGACAAACTGCCGGTATTTTCAACCGCTTACGTAGCAACGAGAAAATTCACCTTTTATCTTGACAAGGGGTCTGGAGCACTGGTAGTAGATCACGCAGACTACACTGGCAGAATAGACTCAGGACACAGGAATCGCCTGTGATTTGTGATGGACGAGAATATTGATAACTCGGCAGACCCATTAAGACAAGCTATCAAAGGCGGATGATTTTCGCCAGTAAGTAAATGTATAGACGCCGCCACGCTCAAGGATCTTAAAACACGTGAAAAAAAATCCTCTGATATTCTGATTTTCAAAAATGTACCAACCTGGAGTTTCGTTAGAATCAATATTGATCGCATCCGAATCCACACAGTATGAAATTGCCAAATGTTTAGCCAAAT
>JTDE01000022.1:152211-200080 GCA_014338405.1 Paragonimus skrjabini miyazakii
GGGTAAGATACTGTTAGATAGTACTGCCTGAATGACAACTTATAGTTGGCCGCAATATAACAAAGTCTCAACACGCTTAACGAATGTAGTGTATCCTTTGACAGTGAGTCCGTGTTCACATGTATGAAACCGGAAGAAGCCTTCAGATTTTTACTGTCGCTGATTCAGATAAAGATCTTAGAAATCTTAGAAATCTTAGAAAGTGAACTGAGATGCCTATTTTTGCTGCGTACATCCAGCGTAAGTTTATATTTTAAAATTTCTGACTGCCGCTGCCGCAATGGACAGTTTATTCTGTCTGAGTTTAACCGATATCTTTGTGGAGAAATAAGGAAACAAACAGAAGACAAACTCTATAGAAGATGGGTTGATGGTATACTCTTACTCACGATCACGCAGATCTACACAACATATATACTTGGCTGGGAAATTACAGCAATATTTTTCTAGCTCAACAAAAGTTGTATGTTTATTAACAAACACCTATCCTGGTAAACAGCGACAATCCATTTGTGAACTCAAATTCAATATTGTACTGCGTAATTTAGTGTCCACAGAATCCACTAGTTGTGCACATCTTGGCATACTTTCAAAGGTTCAATTGACAGTTTTTGATGAAGGCCAACGGCTCGGTTTTCCACGAAAACAGCAAACAGGTTGCTCTCCGACGTACATTCGAAGTACCTCATGGATCTTGGACAAATTTAGTAAAGCTACTCAGGTAGAATAAAACTATGGAACAACTGTGTGGGTGAGTGGTAACTTTAGGATTTTCATTTGGCTGGTCAACCGAATCAAAGTTAGCAACTACAGAGTCCTCCACACCACTTCTGGATTGCCACCGTTCCGAATTCTAATTATCGGGAGGGTGTTTCAAAATGCCGCCTGGTGTAACAGGTGTGATAGGGTACAGCAATTTACTTGTTCTCCGGGCCAGTAACAAATTAGAATCTACAACTAGAAATAAATTCAGAGATAGACTATTTTATATAAATCGACATTAGACATGAAAAATTTCAATGCACAATTTTCCAGTTTAAATTTTATGAGAATGCATTTCTCAACTTTGTGTTACGTTATTCAGTGGGAGTGAACGTTTTGTTATTTACCCCAAAAAGGTAGAATAAACGCGTAACATTATTATGATTTGCTTATCGATCTTCTTGAATTTTTGAAGTTCTATGATTGTACGTATATTGAGATAACTTTACATGACTGAAGGAGTATACGTTGCTCACAGCATATTGTATTTTCGGAAGCACAACTTACAGAATGTTTCAGTGAACAACGCGGACTGACTACATGTTTCTAAAGCGAACTATATTCAACTTCACCTCCATATTGACTTATGTATCTGCCGAAAATGTGACGGAAATACCAAAATCCTTGTTCTCCGGTATTTAGTTAAATTCCACAGCACAAAACGAAAAAAGCTGTAACTTATTCAACTAGTTTTATAATCAAAAAGGTCATCAAGAATGATGCAACATTGAGGCTTATTAAAATTCGAAGGAGTATTCGGTTACAATAAAGGCAAAGTCAGACAGTGTGAATTTGCTGTCTTAATAGTAACTCAAAAAGGCTTGGCATATTATCACTTAGAAGCCGTGAAAACTGGTATTTCACCATGACCTCGGTGTCTTAATATAAATTCAATAACTGTTCGGTTAGCTGGAAATAAATTTCCTTTTGCAGGTTTCATACTTTGGTCAAATTAAATCCGTGTGAACAAAGATGAACATGCCAACAGACTTCCTTAAACAACAACACGACTTTGCTGTCTACAGAAAAATTGGCATTAATTGGAATACAAAAATTACCTTATGTTAACCCGGTAGATAGTGCGTACGTAAATTATGAGGGGAAAATTTCACGGGTGATATCAAACATGAGTGAAAAGTACACCACCATAATTGCATTACCGCCGAAACAGAAACGAAGAGTCGAAGAAACATCATGGGACTCCAATAGACTGAGTTGTACTAAAACTTTCCACTAATTTATTGTGACACTAAACGATTGTCAACCGTGTGCAGTTCGAGTTGAGTCATCATTTTACATTTAGCTTAATCAGTAAGCTTAAATGAAAGCGACTGTCACCTCGTCCATTAATGTGCTTCAGCAATCGTTAATTGGCATTCAATCCTGACTCCCCATCAAACCCTGGATGTAATCTGCGAACAGATACTGTACGTTTCGAAATGAACCTTCAGTTCCATATCTGTGAAGTTAACTATGTTTACTGACATATATATATATGTGATGAATAATTTAGTTGTTCAAGCACTCCTTTTGGTTGATTGCAAGAGTTCCGCATATTTGTGTGTGAGCTTTACGGTATTTCTAGTGCACTGTAATTAAAGTGGCTATTTCAGTAAAATAACTGGTTAGTCATTCATGCCTTCAAGGTAAAAAACGGACTCTTGGGAACGGCGACATCCTAGATAGCGTTGTGTATAACATTCAAACCCATTTACCACGTAAATTTTTACGCTCTCAGTTTATGAGATTCTAGAAGGAGAACCTACCTAAAAGTCTACCGTGTGTCTGTCCGACCTGGTTAGTTTTATTGGACCAGAGGTTGAGATGACGCTAGAGAGCTCGTAACCCAGTGAGCAGATCGCCCATTGGCTTAACTTGGCACTAACATATTGACTCTGAGAACATTTGCTTGTCATAAAGTCAGTCAGCAACAGTTGATTCCACAACCGATTGGTCTTACTAGCAATGAGAACGTGAGGCATTGTCCACCAATTACCGTGACACTATCCACTGAGCATAATGACTTCCACTCTAACCTAGCCTCACTGTTCATTGCTCATGCTGAATCTGGAAGACGTTTGTAATCAAGCTACACAAAACCAACAACTCATGAAATCACAACAGGTCCAGTTTGTCAGAATGACGAAAAAAGGACGGAAAACGGCACGCCTCTCACCTTGACACACATTTTAAAGTAAACACCTTAGACAAGGCAACTAGAAAATCTAGACTATTTTCTCTGACCACACGCTTCTGTGTGTTGATCGATAATTGTATGTAATTTGTCACAGAAAAGTTCCGTTACATTATTTGGTTGGAAAGACCAGGAGAGAAAGGAATGTCTGAAATTGTCTAACTAATCTAATTATTAATATATCTCTCTGGGGCTGTTTCACTGACTACGAAGAAGGTTTGGTCTTAAGTGCAAACTCTCGCAGCCTCCACTAGGGTCACCAATCATACCATAACTAAATTAGGAAGGCCAACGGCGTTACAACAGTTCATAACCAGGAGAGCTGATTACCTACTGGATTACGTTCTGAAGGAGAGATGACACGTCTGCAACCGTCGTCCGAGGCCACAGGAGTTGAAAAACACAGGTCGGGAAGCCTATTGCGTACAATCTGCCTTCCTCGGTTGGTTTGAGTGTTATAATTCAGACAATGTATGATTTAGATTATTACAGATTTATAGAATTTGTAATTGGCCTGTTTGGTCTAACAATCAACATGGAAACTCTCTCCCAACCAACTTGTCCCTAGTACGCTGGTCCGTAATACTTTGAAAAATGACGTTAGTCTGCTGCTCTGTGACGGCTGCTTGTTGAAATCAGGCATAATTCTCCTGTGTTGACGAATGTCAGACCTGAGTGGATACAACTATGTACTATTACAAAGCCCATGCACATTTCGATCCCAATCAGAAATTCACATGTCCTCTGTCATTCCAGTGGGGGAATGTCCGCGTCAAAAATTGTCACAATACTGCAACTCACGCTTTCTTACTTGCCGTGGATCTTTGAATAAATCCAATATCTGAGCCAACTGAAGGTAGTGAAATTGCCTCCTTGATTTCACCAATGCCGGTCCATTTTTCAATCAACTGTAACAGATTTGAAGCCCCTGTATTCGAGGACTTACATTCCTGGTAATCACCACGGTGAACTGATGTAAGGAAGAGATGCGGGACTGCAAACTGTTCGCCAGCGTTTGAAAGGGGTACTTTAGTGATAAGGAGGTCGGTAAAGTAGGCGGTGTAGCTCTTTAGTCCGGCACTTGCAGACCTCATGCACTCGTGATAGGGTGCTACAGTATCGTTTGGTTCAGACAGGCGAGTGAGTAGAAACAGTCATAACCTCACTTGACTGATTGTTGTGAGCTACAGAACACCATCAGGCGTGACACGTGAGATGTATAACACTTTGCGCAAAATAACAGCTGTACGTTACAAGCAAACTTTGATAATGAATGATTCCAATCACCCGGTGCTTGATTTCAAAAAACTGCTGATTAATGCTGCAGTATCTTCCGCCGCTGGAAGATACTCTGGGCCATTAAGTGAAGTTGGGCTATTTCAAGAAACTCGATATTGGTGAGCGGATCAAAAACGACCTCTTCTTGATCAGATTCACCACACAACAAGTTAAGTTAGTCAATGGTAAGGAACAGACAACATATTTTCAAAATATTGGGTCTAAAGACCTATAACAGAGCGGTAAGTATGCGGTAAATTTACTCCTTAACAACTTCGAATGATCAACTTGCTTCACCACACAGTGTTGAGCATTCTCAGGTGGTGATCGCTGAAGAATCTGTGACACCGTTACCGATCAAGCCACAATAAATTGTTCTTGACCCAGCGAAAAATCTTAACCACTAAGGTATAAACATGACATCTGATTACAATGAACTTTTCAGCACAGAACAAACATCAACTTCAACAGGCTCAACCAGTGTGATGACATATAAACTATCGGAAACACAGGAAAAACCTACAGAGCAAATCTAGCTGTCTTGAGAATAGTTTTTACAGGGCAATTTAAATTTTCAATCAAAATAACCTAGAAAGATAATGAGATTAAAGACATAGGTGAACATATGTTTTCGAAAATTCATCTTCAGGTCGGTACAATTATACAAGGAGTCAATAGAGTTAGATCGAGATATCGATCAGACTTATTACAGAGAATCCAGGTAACTGATCAGTCAATTGGCGATGACTTGGTTTGTCGGTTACATCACGCTTGTCCATTGGTTTGACCGCGCAGGTTGGCCATCTATCCGGTGGATTTGTGGCCGTGGTAGGTGTCACGCCTGAACAAACCGTTTTTGGTGACATAATACCGGATCAAGCAGCCTGATTCCAGTGGCCTCGGCAGTAAAAAGTGTTCCAATTCGGACCGCTTTTGATAGGTTGTCTGGCACGCGGTATACCACTTTGAAGGCTTGATCAGTGTTCACCTGGTGTCCGCTTTCAACCAGATGAGCGAGGTTAGCACTGTTGACCGACTGTGATTACAATTGTCAGATACTATTTAGTAATTAAAATAAATGTTAGAACCACATGTGTTACTAAATCCGTTGCAACGCCAATTAATTATTGGAGGAGGGCTATAGTATTAGTCTTGCAGTCGCCGTTTATTGAATGAAGTGCTTTGGAGCAACGTTGAAACCCTTGATCATGTCGGGCTCCTGGACTCAACTAAGTAGCCGTTCACGTGAACCGAGTTTAAGCCTACGGTGACAAGTTGGAAGATCACAGTGAGGTTATTTTTGTCGAATGATTCGTAGGACGACAACGAAACAATGACAGCTGTTTGCTGGACACAGTACGAGACACGTGGCGAATAAACAATTCGCTTGGATTGAGTTGAGTACACACATTCATTTTGAGAGCCTGTACATTCAAGTCAGGTAACCGCCAGGACTGCTCTCAGCTGATTCTTAGCTCGTGACCTGTTGTTGGTCCAACAGCAGTTGCATAGGACCGCTCCTCAATAGTCACCTTGGGGTTTCGCTGGAGCTAGTGTTCGGGGTTAGGTCCCGAAATTACAACAGTGCAGTCACCCAATGAAAGACTTCGATTTCAATCTTCTCTAAACTGCTTGAGTTAATCGGATTCTCCTGAGATATAAAGTTTGCCGCAATGTAACAAAATTTGAGCATGACTAATAGATGGTTTTGATTCAACTCCTGCCTCCCTCGAAAAAGAAAAAACGACCTTTTCTTGGAGCCATATCGAACAGTCTGGTCCGACGGCGAAAAAGTCGGTGTTCACTCACGTTGCTCATTTTTCAAATAAACCATCCGAAATTGTTTCAAAGAAAAGGCTGATGATGAACAATAGTTATTGTTTATTTCATATCAATCACGATTTTCAAATACTCAACAGTAAACGCTTACCTGATTCACTTGGAAATGGTGACCCAAAATTATAACAAATGTTAATTTGAAGATGAATTATGTTTTCTAAATTGCCTCTGATGTTCTCTCGGTGTGACCAGCGGTTATCGTTACGGTACATTTGAACTAGTTTCTCCCTGCTGCCCGAACTTGCTTCTCCGAAATCCGTTTTTTTTCTAATTTGTAAGTTACCGACGTCAGATTTTTCAAACCTGGTCATTTCCTGGTTTCCTACTTCCGATTCGTGTTACCGTAAGGTTTTGAAAATTCGGAAAGAAGATTGACAGAAAAACGAGAATGGATTAAGAACAAACCACACAGTTCGGTCACAAACACAAGATCCTGCTCTATTCCAGGCCCACTGTTTATATCGTGTTAAAATTTCTTTTGTTTTACATAAGAACGAAATAACCAAACGAGGTTTGCGGTGGTCAAAACCAATTTCATAAATGTTTGTAGCAGCAGTTGTATATTGCAATTATCTACGTATTATACGAATCAGTTCTAAATAGATTTTCACTTCTATCTCAATGAACACGTTAACAATGGAAGTTTAATGTCACAACTATCCTGATTGAATTCAAACTGGCGGTTGCCGTAACAAAATCTTATTTGTTAAAGAACCAATAAAGTTACGAGTAGTTTCTTTCAAACACAAAGAATTTAGTCCGGATTGCAGTTTTTAACCTAATTTGCAGACTAATGTTCCAAAAGAAACCTTTAGCCGATCAAAAACACTGGAAATCCACCCTATTTAATGGTAAATTATAAATTACTAGGTTCTTGGCAACATATCGGGCACGACTGTTATTGATTGTGACAAAGCAGTTTATATACGACCCCTCCATAAACAATTTCTGTTCCACGGGGAAAAATGACAAATTGCAGACAGGTTTGGCCTTGTGTTTTCTGCAAATGTGATTATATAATTAAAATTTCAATGTCTATTTTGCATTTTATTGTTGTAAGTAAGTAAGTCAAAATGGGACACAATAGTAATACTTGTTTTATCTCGATATCCGAAGGTGGACAGTTTAACTAAATGGTCAACTAGACGTCTTCTGATAGTGTTATCTAAGGTATTTTTCAGCCGGCCATTAGACAGTCGGACAACGAACACTTCCTTAGAGTAGTCATTTTGCCAAAGTAACACGGTTTTGACGTGTACGTATATTCTAAATACAAAAATTGAGGATAGAAAGTTTTGTGAGTCAAACACCAAATACAACATTTTCGTTGCGTCACCCGAATGTCTGTTCTGTTCAGATGCTGTGAAATACAAGACAAATGAATAAAAACATGCAGTACTAAAGGTAAACTTTTCAAAATGCAGACTCTACCCAATGTGTTATTCTTGTATATGGAGACTTTCCAGAGTAATGCAATCTATTGCTGCGCATTAAATTGTCAGCCAGCCGCTATAAGTCTTGTACACGAATAGCAATTATCAGCCTGTCTTAAATAGTGTGATGAGTTGAGAAGCTTCACTTGTTAAAATCAAAAACATTTGAATGATTCAGTAATTACCTCCGGAGTTAAAGAATAGACTTGAAGGACAACCGTTTAAGCCTGACTAAGCCAATATCTAAAACAGCGGAGTAGAGAAAACACTTATTAATGGGATAATCTCATGTCCAGTGGAATTAAGTCGAAAGTTGTCATCATTGACATGACTTTTAACTTTTTGTCACACCTTTTGTTAATCATACATGCACTTTGGGTAAATATTCCTTTTTATTGACAAATGAAAATTTGTGAACATTTTGAAACCCGTTTGATCACGAGTGGATCGTACAAGTCCCATAACTGTTCCCAACATACATTCTGGATCGCCTAAGTAATATCTCTGAGAAACATGGGTCACTTAGCCCATTGTCAAGTGCTTTTACACTGTTGTCTAGCAAGATCAAAAAAAAATTTCCCATTTCATATACATGTGGTTTTGATAAAAGATAGGCTCGAACTAACTTGTTGTTTTGAGCAAATTTCAACGCTTTGCATTTTGCCTTGTTTATTGGCAATCGTTAGGAGTGTTATATTCCGGAGCACCCAACCAAGAGAACAGATTGTCTCAATCTGTTGGCCGGTATACTGGGTTAGAATGACGTCATATCCAAGGAAGGTTTGTATTTGGTGCTTCACAAACCGGTCACTACGGCCTGCACACCGACATCTGCTGTCAATGCAGACTGGGTGAGGCTAGACAAAAATTCAGCTTTATACTGCTCCACTTGAAAAGATAGACCTTTGCGTGTCACGTTTTTGATATAATAGTGTGCTAGGCTTGATCGTATCTAACTGCTTTGCACAAACTATCCGCAGAATTTCTGAACGAATGTGTCCATCCACATTCACGCGGTATAAATAAGTTATAACTAAATTTTTATGACTATTTATATTCAGTATAGAAAACGGTAAAGTGAAACAGGAAACCATTTGTCTACCAGCCCATCCTTATCTGTTTTGCACCAGATGCAATACATTTAAAATAGTTCTTCTTGCCGCTAACTTAATGGTTTCAGAATAGATCAGATGAATGAAAATTTAATAGCTACACTGCTAACCAGATTACGCATAGACAAACTGAGCACACTGAAGACTGATATCAGGCGGATATGGCTGAGGAAAGCCATTGAAGTAAATAAAGCATAGTGTGGTTTTATGTGACTATACTCATTGCTTGCTGCCATATGCCCGGTATATACACTACGCATATTTAGATGTTTTGGGTGTGAGTGAACGATAAGTTGAAGCACCTCAGCTTTTCCCGTTTATTCTCTGTGTTCTTTGATCGCTGTCAACTTTTCAAATCAAGTCTGGTGACGTAACGGCTGAGTTTCGTCTGAAGTTCCAAATGAGTCGTCTGTTAGTTTACTCAGTGACAGAAGACCATATCCTGACTACCGATTATAGAAACCGAATAACTGAAACAGGGGAGTGAAATAGCATATGTACCCAACTTAATTCATATATGAAAGTTTATAAGACATTAGTCAGAAATATTGTGCCATGTAATGAACACAAAGTAGCGTACCTCTGTTGTGACCGTTTATTGCACAAACGCCCGTATAGGTCATATCAAAAATCAAACCACAAACGCGTATTCTCATTTGCAAGTTAGATAAGCATTCACATCCATCACTGTCATTCGCTTTGGTGGAACTTCTGCCGGACGCATTCACACTATTTCGATAGTCTTTTCTTGTCCCTCGTCTTCCTGGCGATCGCAGCTTGCCCTTTTGTTCCTGAACGTTGCCTGTGGGTAACATACTACTTGTGAGTAGTATATTACTGACAATGAAACTGCCTGTCATACAACACCTCTACATATTATGAAGTTTGTATAGTAATTAGGGACGACTGAATGGAATACAACACTGGAGAATTCCTGCGAAAAACAATGGATAGCCTTGAACATACTCGGCAGGAAACCACAGATAATACGAAGCATTTAGGTCAGAAGCGTATTTAGATGACTGATCTTAATGAAGCAGACGAAAGCACAGTCCACAAAAAAACTCAGGAAACCTATTTTGAATTATTTGTTCCTCCTCAAGAATAGTGAGTAGTGGAAGTTAATTACCGAGAGGTTTCCTTGAGAAATGCATCTAATCCAAGTATGTGATTATAGAAAGTATTCATTTACATGAAAAAGTGAATTTTCAGAACTCTACTTGCTCACATATTCTGCAGTTTGAAAACAAATTTGTCCAAATTCACAACGTTATGAAACTCAGAAATGTTGACGAATCGAGGCAGAAGTTTTCAACTGGAAAGAACTATTGATTTTGTTTTACTATTGATTTAATGATACGATTGTTGGTCATGTTCAAACTTCGAATTGAGGTAAGAATAACAAACAAGAAGGAATACTATCTGCGTACAAATAGATGTTTCTACTTCGATAAATTGAGTAATGTAGAAACACTTACAAAAACTGAAAAATGGGGTGAGTCGCATCACAGTAAAGTTTACATGTTACAAAATAATGAACAACAATAACAGCAGCGTGGTTTTCGCGAGAACGACTACTATAAAGCGCTAAATCTTCTGGGGGTCCATAAACAACACTAACTTCTTCGACGACTGTTAGGGCGCCCACCTTGTTACCGTCCCAAGGCGTCTTCGTCGTGAGATAGAAAAAAACTACTGACTCAGTCTTACTTAGCGGAACTGTTCAAATCGGTTGAGACCTTCTATATCGCTATGCAGGTTGGCGATCCTAACTCTTTCTCATGATGTGGTGGGAATGTGTGGTCATGACGTGCCCTATAAATACTTTGTGATTGTCGCCCTAGCGGCACCCCGTTTTGTGGCGGAACAAAACTCTTTATTTTGAACGTTTCCTTTGGCTTGTCTTGGGAGCGAATTTGGGACCGAGATTTCCGTGTGAATTATTACCGGGACGAGAATCCGATTTATCGAGTACACTACTATACCGAAATCGAACCAGCGTATCGTTTAGGAGGGTTTACAACTAAGACAAACTAGAGATAACACCTGTCGAGCTATGCAAAAAACCGTTGATAAATCAACCGATTAAGTGGTTTGGAATTGGTGGCAATTTTGCACTGTGGATATAAAGTGGAAGAAATCGATGGAATAGTCCATTGTGCACCTAAAAGGATGAATATGCGCCGAAAAGATTCTGATATCTATTCCTTTTCAAACGTAACAATAAACATCAAACATATGGCGGTGTTTACAGTGTGGCTGCGAGGCCCCGAACGATATGCTATTCATAACAAACGTTCAACTATGGCGTTCGGTGATTATTATCATACCATATGAGTAGTTAATTACAATGTGTTGGCAAGAACTAGCACGGACACCAAATAACGTAGGATCAAGAAAAGGAAGAAGACTGCGCCCTGTACAACACTAGATATAATAGTTAGATCCTGATTGAAACTTAGGTAATTTTGGTTTGGTTCATTAAGTAATCGAGTGAATGATTGACAGTTGACGTTTGACTACCGGATTATTTGAAGACCTGATATAAGGTATGTGTAACAATTATTTGGAAAGCATCAGCTTAACCGGAGCAGCAGATGCGGAAGTTCCCAGATTTTTCTTAAAATTATCACAAAATTGAATGAACTACATATATGAGAGCGTCAAATAGACTGGGAATAAACGACGATTCAAAAATAGGTAGAATCCTTGATACTTACTTGGGTTTATATTTAAAGTCGTATATCATCCTTCGAATTGCAATCAAAGCGCCGGTATAAACATATGAATAAACATAATTGAATATAGCTGCTGAACACGCTGCAATCATACCTCTGTTAATTATTCACTAAAGTAGAAGTCGATCTAATTTCTGAAAAAACCTACCACTTTGCTTTTCTAAACCAATGTTCACAGGTTTATTTGTGGATAGCTAAAAACGTTCATTGGCGGAATGAATATGCGTTTGATTAGCTAGAAAGAATGAACGCCTTTTCTTGAGAGTTGCACAATCCAGCCTTCAAGGAACAGTAACTCCACCTCAAGTATAACAAGAAAGCTGATCGGCACATCTATTCCACCAGTCCGTCGTGGATACTTCATTCATTCTGTCTGTATAACGTTAATGTTTATAAAAAGATTTGTTTGATTTGACCGGCAAGCTAATACTTAAAGATTTTGATGAGTTCAACCTAAAGAGGAGAGACTCGTAATGTATTGAATCATTATTGGTTCAAGCTGTTATGCATTTCGTGGCGAGCATCCAAAGTTAATTGCGAAAACTGAAAACAAGGCATACTGATACATATTTTCGGGGCTTATATCACGACACTAAAACATACCTATATCAAATTCACATGGTAGAAGCTTATCTAGCCATTGGCAAAAAACGGTGATGTGAGGTTGCCTTGTTGTCAATGGTTAATATGGACTTCCGTTGACTGGATACATTAGAAACTCACTAACCTTCAGTTAGATCAGTCGACCTGCACATAGTCTGTTGTCTGGTATCAACATGAGCCAATATTTTTCAGGGAGAGTTAGTCACTTTTGATGATGACTGTTGTATCCAGATGTCCTTTTTTGAATGGGAATTTAATTGTCACATAAATTTTATTCTATCAAAGTGTGTACGTAACTGCACGATCAGGTATCACAGCCACAGTCGCCGTATATATCACTCAATGCTCAAATTCTACTCAGTTCACTTATAGATCATAAACGGCGGAAGCGGAAATGTTGAAAACTATATGGGTAATGTCATTCAGAAGTTTCGTAATTCAAGCTGTCGTCTACTTCTGACTACATGTTGAAGATTCTAGACTGTTCGTCAGTTTCCACTATCAAGAAAGTTTCAGTACCAACGACCGGATCTTATACGGAGTGGAACAGGTTTCCGGAATATTATTGTGAAATATTTTGACCAGGCGTTGTGAAATCATCAACTTTAGGCGAAATACCACCATGACTCGACAACTACGAGCGTCCAAAGCATCAGTGGTTAATTGATTGGTATTTCCAGTCTATCAAATTTCAATACAAACGATTAAGCAATCTACCAATCGAACTCTGTCTGCGAGAGAAGAATAATGCATGGTTAACTAAATGTCAGTGACGAGATTTCTACAAATATAGACGCCGTGGTCATTTGAACAACTTTGGTCGGCAAGCAAACAGATGAGTTGCGTCGCAGTACACTTTGTGGGGTAAAAGCTAATTATTCTGTGACAATACACCATTTCAGCTATCAGTAACACCTCAGTATAAGCATAACTTACTAGTGCTGTGGACATAAACTTTACTTCGATGTGGGCATGGGGTTAACTTAGCAGATAATTTTTATGGCCAGTAGTTTGCATTTGTACAGACCATCAGATATCATTCTGGTTTCATCTGGTTAGCAGTTCAACCACGTAATCATTGTTGACCTCACAAAACTTACTGTCTCAACAGCTGGCATCTTGGTGGACTGACGATTCAGGCCTTCGCAAACATGATTCAGTCATTTGGGTCGGACTGGACAATTCACTTTTGTCTCAATGATGTCGCATTTCACGGCCGACTTCTCCAATGTCGTAAGCTGACTTCTGAAATCATATCGTGGCAATCCAGATAATTTCGGGAAGCCGCACTGAAGCCGCTTCATTCCTTCGCCTAGCAAATGCACTGCCCGTTTTTCCGTCGAAATATTCAATTGTGTATACATTTGTTCAAATGTGGAAAAGATTCTAGTAACGAAAATTAACCTATTTGGTTTTATCAGCTACTGTCTTGAAAATATGTATTAGAACACCAAGAATGTACGACTACTTCTTTACACGGCTCGATTCAGTGTCACATATTCACCCTACTGGAGCCCACAGTCCTAGAATCTCTCCAAAAATTGGACTGATGGCAAGCGCATTGCAGAATGTGACCTCCTGGAGGGAACCAGGTTAGCTAATTTAAGGGAATATGAACAAAAAATGTTGCGGAGTTCGGCCGAGGAAAACTGGAAGACATCTGCGCGGTAACCTCGCAACACGACAGTTTTATTCATGAATTCAGATGCACACTAGTTGTGTAACTATAAAAAAGCTCATCAATGCATTCTGAAAACATTTCTCATTTAATGTTAGTGTAACTCAGGATGGAACGAGGATTTTTTCGTTGTGTTATCAGTTCCTTTAATGTCCTCAGCGTCGAACATAGAACATGGGAATTACAGGTAACATACAGATGGTGAGATAAACAATAGACACGCATATATTCACACGAAGCGGTATCTTTTAAGTCGATGGCAGGACGACGGATAGCTTCGACACCTTTTCAGTTCATGGCTCCGGCTAATGTGACTGAGCTAACATGACCATTCAGTTGCTTCTAAAAGTAGACATCTAACTGCGTATCTTCATCAGATTTGTATGCTGTCGCTAGATAATTGGGTTACTTCACATTAACTGCTTCATTAAATTAGTCACGAAACAATCGCTAGTAATTCGACACAGTGCGTTTGATAAAATTGTTGCTGTGAGTGACAGAAAGCTATCTAGGTATAACTAGGTAACATTGCAACCACACGTGATGTAGAAATGATGAAGACAGCAATTTTGTAGATTTTAAGCAGAAATTTTGAAGGACAAAATATAAGTCTGAGATGGAAATATACGTTTATGAAATCAATGTAACCTGCTCTCCAATTTTGATAATTGCCTGGGAAATAATGCGTAAAAATATGTACTGATAGGTCCAAGACGTGGCTGAAATTCCAACAATTAGATGACGCTGTTAATTAAATTTAGATGAGAAAACTATCACCTGCACGATGCGACCAGTCAGCGAAATAAAATGAAACCGTCATTTCATGTTAAAGGCAGCTTCGAAAGTTACAAAGTTTACGCTAAATTGAATAGCTACTGAGATCAGATCAGTATTTGATGCAAATGGAACTCGCCTACGGCACATCATTTCTGAAAGGGGAAGGCTGGAATCAGTGATGAGTCACGGACATTCGCCGGTGATTAATTACCCCAGTTACTGGCTGAAGGCTACCTACAAACTGTCACTCAAACAGAATGACATCTTCAACTAAACACAATTGCAGATGATGGGACTGATGTAATCACATTTGTAGTAACCCGACGTTTAACAAACTGTAACGTTTATCCGTTCGCTGAAGTACAGGTAATTTAGATTTTAAAATCACATCACTTATGATAGCTCACAGGTGGAGGTTTGGTCAATTTACTTAACAAAATAGAGGGAAGAGGTCACTAAAATACCTCCCCAACCGCAACCAAACGATGAAGTAAGATATGAACAAACTAACTGATTGTTGTTACGAAGCATTTTTTTATCGTTCGACGTTTACTAGTTCACCACGGAGTTCCACATTTTTCCTTAAAAAATATTAGTTACCTTCAACTTAAAGTGCCAATAATGACAAGGTAAACAGTTTTTTTCCCGCTTTAAGTTATTTCTCCTTCTTGTTGCTATACTGGTAATCTTTATGACAATGTGCACTGGTTTCGAGCAAGTGCTGAACAAGTCATCATGCACTTCGATGCTTCTACCTGTTGTTTTTAAGTTTATTTGTAAATAAAGATAATTCACTTTTCCACATGTTGACTTGTCCATAGAGGATGAACGTCATACATAACATTTAAATTACAACTGGTTATTCGCAGTTAGACAACAGGCTTAATGATACAAGTTCAATAAATAAGAGATTTCGATTTTATTGTGATCATCCTAAGTGGAAAAATTGATTATTTCTTTGAAGGCGTTTAGTGTTCATTTAGTCGACGTTTACTAATTCTGAATAGTATCAAACGAAATTTAAGCTTTGCTACCGACTGACAAGTGATACTAGGTGAAGTAAGCTAATGAAGAAATCGATGGCTGAGTAACGATATTTACTGCAAACAATTTGAGTGTTTTAATAGCATATACTGTCCAATAGAATTTGGCAAACTTGCTTACAAAACTTTAAGGACAATCAAGAAAATAAGACTTCATACTGTGCTCTCCTAAGAAGGCGAATATATATGGGGTTATCGGACTAATGACAAGAATTACCAGTAATTGCCGTCCGCGATTCATTTGTCAGATAACTGCGGTTCCGGTTGTTAACACAATGGCGGAATACGTCAGACCTCTGTTTGCTGACTAAAATAAGTTTTACTTCATTTTTTATGTTCACTTTTGAAAAGTTTGTTTAATAAAATGTTCTTTCGTTTGGATCAATAAACCTGAAAACATTCTCATAAACAAGGAAGTATTGCCATCGGTATCACCAACGGTACTTAATTCACGAAGTTAAAAGAGGACCACCAAAATTTATCGTCTCAGTAATATACCGGAAGAATGATTTTGCGTTAGAATCCATTGACAACTGCAACGTATTGGCCGTAGGTATACTGTCAATTGTTATGTTGTCAACAAACATTCGTTGTGTATCGGCCTGGTCATCCGTTTTACCAAATTCAGCATGCTTCACTAATACCGAGCGCGTCAACGTCGAGAATATCATCACAAGCTTGAATGCGTTAGGAAAATTGTATGTTAAGCTGCTCGTAGAAATTGCCAGGGATTAAACTTAACAAATCCCAGTGCGATCGGAGCAGTTTACAGTGATGCCTACAGTCACTTTATCCCACAACATTTGCAACATCGTGTGGCCTTACAAAGATTGAGTTCACCGACTCTCTTGAGCGGGGCAAACTAAGCAGCAGTTGATGCAGTTTATATCTGTTGAAACTTTCGAAAACGAATTTGTGTCAATTTGCAGCGACCATAACAACTTTTCAGTGTTGGACTCAAGCTGTAGGACAAAACCACCTTGTTTTGTCGGCAAATTATCGCTGGCGGCAGTATCAAGTACGAATGACTTGTCAACCGTGTCTTCTCAGTTATGCGCCGTAACCTACAAGCCACTCTTGGAGAAACGTGACATTAACCTACTGTGGTATATTCCGCTTTACTTAACGTCAAGTGGATTTTCAGTTGGGCACAACTGCTGCGTCCTCGTCGATAAACCACCAGCTCTGTCTTGCTCTTGAGATCAACACACGCGCACTCAAAATTGTCCAGCAGACGCGGTTGAGTCGATCCACATCAGAAAACCAGAATATTACAAGCTAGCCAACATATCAACGCATCAATCACATGTTCACTTGCTGACATCAGAAACGACCAACTTACAGATAAAACTATCTCCCAATCTGCCCAACTTACACTGTCTATGTATTGCTGCGAGGCATGGCATAAGACGTCCGAAATTCGAAAACTTCTCTTTTCGACGAAGGCGACGGCACTGCATTGCTGGTAAGACCAGGAACGTTCATGCATTTGTGTGACAAGAGAGCGAGGGATCTATCCTCATTTGGGCGATGGAAAATGGACGGCCAGTGGATGTATGAGGAGAGACGTGAAAAAGTCCCCCTTCTTACGAACAGACTGTTTGCTGACCGGATAAAGTTCACGCATAGGATGACTGCAGTTAAGCCCACCTTGCGTAACAACAGTTAAGTACCACTAATTAATACGGTGCCTGCCAAAGTGAACAAAATCCGAATCGGCTGGTTAATCTTCAACAATGATGTACCTTGGGCAATGAAATCGTAATGAATTAAAGTTATCCTTCCACCCTGTGAACTAAAGTTATGTGAAGTCAACGTGACAATCTTTATGGTTCGTGTGTTGGGAATGATGATCCAAAAATTGATGGCAACATGCCAAGAATCCACACCCTCAGTGTTCTTGAAGAGGTGGTATAGATCACTATCTAGTCAAGTTTTTTCCGTTTACAATGAGGCTAGTTGTGCAGGGATCAACATTTTCTCTAGTGAATGCATTAGCAAAATTTCAAGCAACCACATCATGAGGATAGGAACTGCTGAATGGCACTGACGGGAAGGAAACTCGAATATTTTGCAGTTCATGTGGAACAGCTGGCTGAAACACTTACTGAAATATAAAGACTGTTATTCGGTGTGAATGGTTTGTGAGTTGGATTCAGTAAAATCATCAAAAGCTCACCAAAGCTTGTAAACTGAGATGACTTGTAAAACACACTTGCAAGTTTACTAAGAAACTTAAGGTTGTTAAAAGGTTTTTCAATGTTAGATTATGAAGGAAAACTAAGACCATTTGAAATTGGGGCGAAGCCATGACAGTTAGTATAATGTGTACCCATGGGACTCCTAAGGTTGCACAAGTTCAAACCTAGCTGTGTTTAAACTTGGGTTCTGGTTCTCGGTGACTAAATGAAACTATTATATATATGGTCCCGTGTAACCTCCGTCGTAAAAAATGACTAAATAATGTGAGGCAAAATTTTGATCCTTGGTCAGATTCGACAAAAATGGCAAGCTCGATTGCTCTAAGTGTATCACAAAGCCACAGTTCACAACTGAACTCATTTCTATACCCAACTGTCTGAATCACATGGAATCAACAAACTATTGCAGATGATTGAATTCCCAATCGAGGTAGTTCAAACGGATTTCCTTGAAATACACCAGCATCAATGTTGGGTAATACGGCTGTATTACCAATGGGCATCCACGTGCAATCTTCGCTATTGATTTAAATCCATAGGAAGCCTCGCGTTTTGCAGTCAGTTCTGTCCTAACATACCAAGTATGACGTGTCGTCTACTGGCAATGACATACTTGTCTGTCAAGGTTCATCTTGTTTCACGACTGGTGAGGCAAACACGGATGCATATCTTTGTTTTTAAAATGTTTTCGTAGCCGCATCCTTAGTGTATCGATTTCTATGTCATTTCTGTATAATAATACCGTTTAAGTTGAGAGGTTTGCCCATGACAATTATATTTTACTCTCTATCCTATTGAGGGAAGTGTCAAAGTGGAAGCGGAATTATGCACCTCGTAATGCATTATCAAAAGGTTTCTATTGATATTCCTAAGTTCAGTGAAATATTGGAAAATCTACTCAAACCGTTGGTCTACGCTTAGCATTGATCAGGAATTTGTAATCTCACACCGTATTAGTAACGACCAAGTATTACATTTATAGGAATGATTTCACTCCAGTTAAAGAATCATACCCAGATCTTAGAATTTAATTATTAATCTTGTTTTTGTTTGCTCTAAATGGGAGATAATCTGCACGCAAACCTCGTTTTGGGTAATGCTGCTTTGTGAATTACACTTCCGATTGACTTTTTCCATACCACAGGTGCTTACGAGTGGATGTCACGATTCAGATCGGTTGAAAACCAACCCAATTGTGAAGCTGTACTTTGAGCTGTCCAGAATCGAATTGATATTAGGGTTAGGGATTTTCACAAAACCTGTGCGATATATATGTTCATTCAGGCTTACGAAATTGGTTTGCGTTGGAGCGATAACAATAGAAAGCAACAGATCCGATTTTCTCAACTTACACTGTGATGGATCTGATACAATTTGCCAAGTGCGCAATAGAGAACGTAGATGTTTGCTTAAATAGAAGATACTTGATTTAACGCAAAAACTAGAGTTGATTGTTCGTTGCTTGTAATTCTGAGACCAGGTGGATACACATTTCGCCTTGTACTCACGAAATATTGCGATGCTTCGGGTAGCATCATAGTGCACACAGATTTCAATAGTGTGCAGTGGATAAATGGTGTACACAATTTACTATGAATTATTCTGTCTAATCTCTCTCAGTAACATCCACCTGGCTGCTGATTTCCTCTCTCAACGTTTGTGTCCAAGAACACAAGCAAAGTGACATACAATTTTAAATTTTTTAACAAACCAGTGGCATAATTATGGTAACTGTCACGCACATAATTTCATTATATTTAAATAGGTGACATGCTGTTATCTGAAATCTTTTATGGTGTTAGGTAATTGTCTCCACGAAGAGTGGTGCATACTTAGGTATATTTGGTTCCGATGATCACCAGCTAAGTGAGGAACAGTAGTTTTGACTTTTTTAAGAAATCTCGTTATCACCGACGCCAGGGAATTGAATATTGTTCTAGGAATAAGTGTTACATTGTAGTCCAGATAATTGTCCCCCGGATTACGAAGTGGAAATCTCCGGGGTTGCGGGACGTCGGTTGAATTATCTTCCTCAGCTCTTATGTCTCCTTTGTTCGTAGGCTGAAATCAAGCCAAGAATGGATGCCTGCTCGTTTGCAAACAAATCGCAAACGACTCTTCAGTTTAAACTCACGATGAGAGGAAGTGTACCAGCTCAAGATAGTAGTTCCGCGGTTGAGGTAAGAAATAGCCTGAATTCTAGCCCTTTTTGCATACCAATAAAACTAGGGGTGCCAACCCATTGTTTAATTTCCCTACCGTGAATTTCATCATCACGATGCCGTTGCATAAAGCTCAACGCAAAGTAAATCTTTCTGCTTGATGGCGGACGCAGGCATAACTTTATACAGTTATTCCGTGCCATGATTAATGTTATGGTAACACAGTCCTTCCCAGAGACCTCTGTTTACACATTGATTTCGTCAAAGTTTGTTGCGTTTCACATTTTACACCAATGACCTTTGTCAATTGGCTTTTATAACATCCGATTCTGCAAAATTTCAGGAGTCATAGTGAGCAAAGAAAACTCCGTAACCTGAAGTCTACAAACCAAATCTTAACTAAACGTTCCTGACTGAACGGTCCTTTTCAAATGTTGACGCGACATGTGAGCTTAACAAGTTTGAAACCTTTGATACAGTTGTCACGCTTAAAACCTCTCTCCAGCAATCCCGATTTTTATACGGTTGAATCTCCAGTTGGAACACGTGCTTTTACCTATGACTGTGGTATTTTTGGGGTATATGAAACGATACTCAAGACCGTCCCAGGAGTTGGCTGTTTGGATGGAGAACTGGATGGAAAACTGGGTCCCCTTGCATCTCCAGTCTTGCTGTCTCTACTGTCATTCTTCATGACCGGTGTGGACACTGGACAATCAGGTTGCGCGATTAAGCTTGATAGTCTGCACTCAGACCATCCTTGTGATTAGCGTTTCGTGAAAAGGCACAGTTGAGCTGTCCCAATGCTTCTAATCCAGGAGTGCTGGACCTTCTTCCGACACTAAGACTCGTACCAACCACCATTACATCAGTCTCGCAGATTAAGGCCAAACGATGACCAGTAACTCCGCCTATTGCCATCGTTTTTGGTCTCAGTTGAGCACCAGGGGCAATGCGGTCCAGTAGTGGTTTTGAAATAATGGACTCGCTACTTCCTGTATCCACAATGAATTCATATTTACATCCTCATTTGAACAGTGGACATCTGTGAATAAAATGCTCAGCCCTGGATTTAAGTAGCACTGAATAAACAGTAGTAAATGGCTCTACATCACCTGTCTCTTTAACTTGATTCAGGTGTCACTTCTGACCTTTGCATACCTTCTTAATATGACCAGATTCACCACATAAATGACATATTGCTTCACAAAATCTGCAAGATGACCGTAAGTGTTACTCACCGCAAGAGAAACATTTGTTCACTTTTTTGGACTGGGATTGATGATGGGTACGTGAGGAGGCCGAGGAAACTTGTTCACTGGTTGACTTCTGGTAGGAGCATGTGCTTTGGTCTTCTGAAATATTATACCGTTCCACTCAGCAGTAGCAGCACTGACATCATCCTTCTGCTCGCAGATGTCTCGGGCTTCTTGAGATGTCATATCTTGTTTGACCAGCAATCTCCTCTGAAGATTAGTTTCGTTGACGCCAGCAATCAGTGGATTACGCAGATACTCCTCTAGCTTATCACCAAAGTTGCAACGGGTAGCGTGTTTTTGCAATTGTAGAATGAACTCACGGAAGCTCGTGCTTGTTGAACGCACTAAGGACTTGAACTTCGTCCGTTCTGTGACCTGGAAATTGACGGGAAGCACTTGTTTTAACAGCAGTTTCTTTAGTTCGTCAATCATGGGATAGTTCTTAAAACGGACTACTGTCCGTCATTTAGTAAGCCAGGATAGAATGTCGAAATAGCCAAAAAGTATTAACACTATACATTCAGCTTATATAGGCTTCAACTTAGTAATTGATTATTTACACATAATCTGCAGAAAATATCAAACTTAGAGATATGATAAAACGCAGCTAGAGTGCTGTAGTTGAGCGGTTGGATATAGTGCCAGAGATACGAAAGAGAACTGCATTCAAGAGGGGGAGACCGCCAAGTGGAATATCATGAACGTTGTATCAACTAAGTAATGCTATAGTAATGCCATAGTACGGGGACTGATGTTGAGTTTGCTGAAGGCTATTGTAGTTTTCTGCTAGCAGTCTGTAGATTTGTTGGACCCTGTGATTAGTTATGCTCAGGTATTGGCTGGCTTGATAGTTTTCTGTTCTCTTTTATATATTTCTATTTCTCCTCTATAGATTCTGTTGTCAATCTCAACCCATAATGATTAGTTTCTACATCTGTGTGCCGAAGACGATAGCCTGTTTACTAACAAACCGGTTCCTGAGTACATTGTTGCTGGAATTAACTATTTCAACTGTTATACTCAACGTTTGCATAGGTTCCCTTGTGAATTATCTTCCTTTGTTTGCTACTGTCTCATTGCACTAACAATGTTTTCCATATGGTTGTTAAAATGTTTGGTTTTTGGTAATTTAGCTGCGGTGTTGTCCGTTTTTTCTTTTGGTCCGACGATCTGTATTCTTATAACTCAAACAGCTCGTTCGTTGATAACCCCTTACCGATTTTTTTACTATTTGCTTAGTTACTGAAATTGATTTTTCTGATTCTTGCATTTCTGTTATAATGCCTTGTTTGCAATAATTTGTGTTTGTTTGATGTCATATATTGTTCAGCCTACCGGCTTCATACACATACGTTTTTCTTTAGGCTAAGGGTCTTGCTACAGATACCCTTTCGGTTAATTTTCTACTTAGTACCCCCAGTAAATCAATCTTGTTTGTTGTTTTCTACCTCGACACCAAGACAAATTGACTTACTGATGTACTTTTGGCAAGCTGTCTCAAACTGTGTTTCATTTACTTGATTCGAACATGCTCACTTGACAATACGACGAAGTCTATGGGCCACACTTTGCAAGTAAATTTGAAGGTCGTAGAGAATCAACATTACAGATCCACACTAGTATGGACAATGGTAATATAGTTTCTAATCACGGTACCATCATTGAGGGTGTGTCCCTCAGTTCTAAGCATTTATGGTGGGATTGAAGTGCAATTTTCTGACGACAAAAGGAAGTTTGATTGTTATACACAAAACCTTTAGTTATGGTTCGTACACATTCCAAACAATTGACGCAAGCTGTTTTTGTAATCGGAACACTAATTGTTGACAGCAGTGTTGTAATCTCTGGAATCTGATGGCCAGGTAACAGCGTCTGCCTCAAAAAAACATGATTGATTCGTCTTAGAAGACTCCCTTATGGTCACAGCTAATCCCTTGATCGCAAGTTTAATTGTCGAATTCGTTTGGCGTGCAACATTTTCCTAAATACGACGAGTGACTTTAATTGTGTTTTTCATGAAAATTCTGATGCTGAGCATGGAATCACTTAATCAGATTTATCTTCAAAACTCGTTGAAACCTGAATTAACACATCAACGGTCAGTTCAAAGAGAAACTTTTAAAATGAACTGAAATGTATTGGCTTGTACTTAGACTTTCCTGCATGGAGATAAACTGCGATGCACTTGTTGCTGCATGAACACATCATATCTTTAGCTGTTGCTATGGTCACCTGCTATTTTGCTTACCATGAATATCCGAGGCTTCATAACGCTTATTCATGGGAATATATATTGAAATTTTCGGTGCATAAAAATTCAGATCCTATCAATCAGCTACGATCAAAAGATGGATTATTTGTGGTCCCATGAGAGTCACGCGCCATCAATTTACTGTTAATCGGAAGCGAAACTGTAACTAATCTAGTTATATGAATTCGAGTGTTCACGTTTAAAAATCGCTGCTTTCAGAAAGATAAACGTTGTAAGTCATCGTTTATCACATTTCACCACACTATATTACAAAAAGCTATAATTTGATCCACTTTACATAAAAGTAGTGTTAGATTATTATCGGCAGAAAACGTTTTATTGCCATTTTTGAATTTAAATCCCATCACCTAGTATGGTGCGTAATAGTTTAAACAGTCTGCGGAAATTTCATTCAGCGGAGTGCACAACATAAAGCTTCTGTAAACAGATAAGACATATACTATCCCCGAGAAGAGTGGATTATTTTGTTCCTAGGTTTCCTTTGGGTACATCTAACTAACAATAATATCACAAAGGCATACAATAAATACTGATAATTTTAGAAAGAGGGGTCGTAATCGTCATTAAAAAAATGGCTTGACCTCAAATGCTCATCATTTTAAAGGTGAATTAGGAATTATGATTGATCTCAAAAATTTAAGAATTAAAAATCCATCAGTTTGGGACTAACGATAAATACTGGTGCTTTGATGATGAATAACGCATATACTCAGTGTATGTTTTATGTAGATATTTAAAAATTGCGTATCAATATTTTTGGTTGTCAATATAGCACGTGCATAACGACTGATTCGTGAGTCGATTGAGAGCATGCTGGTACACAGTTCTGTCGATTAGGGGTTTCACACTGACATGTTCGAAAGTTTTATATTGAATGTCAACAGTAGACCACCTGGGGCAAATAGTGATTGATCGCATTTTGTTGCAACTAGGGAAAGCCAGTTGATATGTGCAGGAAGTGAATCAAATATTTGAATCAACTTATCCTCAGCTTTTACAAATAACAATTTCATTTTGAACTGGTTTTAGCATTCCACTGATTCACCATGAGTTTTTAATTTTGGTTGCCTAATGGACCCAATCTTACACTTTGGAATGATCATCGTGATGAAGTGAATTCTAAATAGTTCATCATGCTGGGCGCCCTAACTCATCAAATCTCCCTCCATTTTATCTCAGACCGTCCGTGATATGGTTTTCCGTTCAAAGCATAATTCACCAACCAAATTTTGAATGGCCAATACCCTTCATGTTCGCTTCTGAACTAATTCTGTGAATCGGGATCGTTTGTTAAAAGTAAACTCCGATTTATTCCTATTTTGTCGGTTCAAACTCGTCTACCTGTTCTTATTGTCGTGTTTGCTGAATGATCTTTAGTACACTCGACAGCCAGACCATGCCCACACATTAATCTACATATTCCGACAGTCGAGTTTTCCGTAACCCGATTGACTATCTGTTCAATAGTAATGAACTAGGAAGAGGTGCAGTTTGCAACATTTGACTGAGAACGAAACTACATAAACAAATTAGCTAGGACGCCATTTTTCAAAAACTTTGAGTAACCGTTTGTTTTAGCTAATAGGTACAAATTCTGTAAAGCGTTTCCTGAAATTTTCAATGGACTGGATATGATTAGCTTAGTTTAGGAAATATGGGGAAACCGTCACCGTAAGAAGATGGGTTTATAAATTCTTTGCATGACTTCAAGTAAGATCTAGCAATAAATCTTGTTCTACTGTATCTATGTGGTACAGTTGCGTCAGGGTGAGCTTTTATGAATAGGTCCGCCGTTTCGAGGTCTCGTCAAAGAGACCGGGGTAAACTCCAATAACCTAATGGTTGGTAAAGATGTGCATCAGGCGCTGATAGACAACAAATACTTCTGAAAGTCTTACAGAAAGTAATTTTCCCGATTTTTTAAAGACATCGTAGATGTAGTTGGTCTGCTGCGTGTTGTGGCGTCAAAGATCTCCTATTCAGCCAAATAAAAATTATATGTGAATGGATAAACCCAGACCTAGTGAATCTGAGAGCCACACTAGAAAGGCTCATCAAGAATGTTAATACTGATGGGGGAACAAACATACAGACTGATTCACATTTCCTCTTTTTCCAGACAGATAACACTTAATGCGAAATCGTTGAGTTAGAAGCGCGAGAAAGCACTATACTTGAAAATGAATCAATAGTTTTTGAAAACGGATGACTCTTATAGTAATGGTATTTTAACCATGAGTACTTACACCAAAAATACGATAGAGTTAGGTATTGCCACAATTAAATGTGTGTGATTTCCCATTTATCTTTGGTACCGATCACCCATATTGGGTTGACCAGCTTTAGAAGGAACAAACTTTCAACCAACAAATTTTTCCATTACCTGGCATACTAGAGTTGTACAAGTCTATCTTTCATACATTCAGAAATAGCCCGAGAATGTTTCACAAGTACTAGCATTTTAAGAAATTGCACGCGGTTTTATTTACCGATGATATTAAACTAATGCGTAGGTACTCTTTAAAAGCTGATAGGAATTTGCATTTCACGAGGTTGATGATAATGCTACGCTGGTTGAATTTTTTTATACGTTTCGGGAATATGTAAAAATACATTATTATTCCGATGAACTTGTCATGTATGTTTAATCTAAATATCAGTACACAATCCCAAAACCCCACGTTGATTTAATCTGTCAGCTCAATCAAGTATGCGGTCCTAATAGATGTTCCACTGAGAAGTGTTCTAAGACGCGTGAAGTTTGCAGCATTTCATGTGTTGATATTTATTTTCCGAAAATGAGCAAGTTTTTTTTTAAATGTAAGCAGCTGAATGCTCATCGTGATGGATTAACCAATTATTATGGCCGATAACGTCTAGAGCCTGCATTATCGGTAGTAAGATGTTATGACGGTTTCAGACTTAAGTATACTCAACACTTTCTGCACAAATATATGCTGTCCTTTTCAAGAGGCGCCAGATAAAGCTCGTCTTTTTAATGCAAGTGACGGCATGAGTTATATGACAAACTGATTTGATGAAACACAATGTCTTGATAAGTTTAAGCACTTAGTCCACTCGCATTATACTATGTCTATGATAACTGTCATACTGAGAAACTCGGGAAGCTAAAATTAGCGCTCACTATAAAACACCAAGATTCACTAAACTGTCTTTACTGATTCATCGATTACTATTTCATTCAGTAGCTAACAGGGATTAACGCAATCGATGGAGATAACTCAAAAGCTTATCGGATTCAGCGAGCACTCACCGTACTGTGTAACTAATTCCGCAAAAGGATTACGGAAAAGTTCACTAAATTCTCCTTCTTCGATCCGCCATTACGAAACTGTAGGATAAACTGAGCAGCCTTTTGAGAGAAGAACATGCTTACCTAAGGTAGAAACCAAGATAATAGTTCTCAGTAATCACGGTTTCTAAGCTATTCATTTGTTCTCTTAGAGATTGCTTTCTGAATACATATCCTTAACTTTAACGTTCTTTTGTTAGGACTCATTTATTAACAGAAAGCTAATATACTTCATGCACAGAGATAATACAATGCAATGAATACTATACAACCAGGTTGACAACAAACTCATGAAACTTGGATCTACCTCACAGATTAAGCTGGTCAGTATGTATGTATTCAATCTGTCCACTTATGCAATATCTCGTCCACTGGTAATATTGCTGATTTAATAATCAGGAGGGACCGAACTGCCCTTGTCGAGTGTTTCTCTATGTGGTGTACAAATGACGGCTGGTTGTAAGATGAAAATAGGATCTGCAATGCACATGTAAGAAATATTTATCGTGTTTGGCTTTCAGTTTTCCACAAGGTAGGTTGCACAAAAAAGACAGAGAACTGAGCAAAGAGACCGCTTCCCAGCACAGAATCGCCCACACTATTGATACAAATTCAACTGAATAGCGAACAAACAGTTACAATTCATCATTGTTAAGCCGAGTACCCCGTACATCAACCGAGAGCTTAGTCTACTTAAAAACAGTAACCAGGACCAATAGCCTTCATTTCAACTCACCAAGTAAAAGGATTTTGAAATGGAAATATAAAGACTTGCTTGTTCTCGTAAGTGAACCTGGTGGATTAAGTCTGCCTGATTGTGATCAGTGTAGTACTTGAAACTGATAAATGGAAGAGTTTTCCGATGCAGGTTTTCTCATCCACATCTTCAAATGATCTTTCGGTTGTTAGATTTATTTTATTGTTTCCTTCCCCAGCGCTGAAAAGTCTATATGGTGCTAAGGAAAACGTACCCGGTAATTATGCTGAAGGTTGCCTCTGATTGAATTCAAACGAAATAATTTAGTTATTCAAATGAGTTTGTGAGGTAGTGTACAGGCAGAAAACATCATGGTGAGAGATGAATTCATGGTTTTCTTACGATATATCAGGAATAGGTCACGCGTAGTTTTAACGACGCTTTGCCATTTTGTGGTGCGGTGCACCTAAACTGCCTCATCTTACCTGACCACTGTATACATAACGCGAGGTCCAGAGTTGTTTGTGAAACTGTGAGGGGGATCCTGGTAGTAAATTACCATATATGCAAACACAGCGGAATAGTATTTAGAGAGAAGTACTCAGATGAATTTTTATCTGAACCGGCAACCAAACGTATATGAGATAGACGTTGGGCATTTTACAATGTATATGATGGCATTATCTACAGTCGTCAAACATCACAGACATTGTAGAACTCGACTTGTTTGATGTTATTTTAAGAAATGTTTGGAATAATGACAGGAGTGACAGCTCGAGTTGATGAGCCTGGTGCTCGGCTGTTCACCAGTATCAACCTTTCGATTGCAAACTGAGTGGCACAAAACAAAGTGAACCCTTCAATGTGTAAGAATCTGGCCATGACTATAAAACTCAAGTTTATAAACTCAATATATATTTTACCTTAGTTCTTCCTGTTTTACTAGAACATGAGACAACTTACGGACATTGGAATGGAAAACAGCTAGTCACCGCTGGCCGAAAAACAATGCTTCAGAATACTGTTGCAGTCGTCAGTTGTAGACGTCCATGAAGAGAGCAGTTGATTGTTTGATACTTTTTATGTGGACTGTATTTCACACGTCCTGAACACTGGAGACGCATACGCTTTGCGTTCACTGCGAGTTGCTCAGCAGCCAGTGTTCTAGTAGGTATCACACCCATCTTAACATATACCACCTGGTCGTATTTTTTAGGCATACTTATGTTTTGAATATTCGGGCTAAAACTGGTCCTTAATGCAGTGCTGGTTCACCGTCTTTCGATGCTAATGAAGTTACAACCCATGAGTTAGCTCACTGTTTGCGATAGTTTGTAGATCAGTTATGCAGAACATTGCGCAAAAATTACGTACTCTATACTAAAATGACTGACGTTTGTCGTGAAAGATCTTAAGGTTCTACACGAAAGTACGAGATGAGCAAATCGTTCTCGAAACCTTACTCTTCCAACAGTTCAAGTCGACGTAAGAAACAGACGTGTACACGAACAGCATATAGACGTATATGACAAGTAGTCTCTACGAGTGAAAACTACTTCCTTCCACACAGCATGATCAGTAAAGATGAGTTGTGACTTGTAGTGAGTTGTGTTTCTGAAGGACAAATTGGATTAGAACACTATCAGTCTTGCATAGTCCCATTTTTATCATCTATTGTAGACCAACGTTTATGCAGCTTTTGAGCGCGAGTGAAAAGCAGCATGTGAACAAATGTGCCGCGAACAGTTATCAGCAGTTTTACTTCAGTAATGCTCATTAGGTTTACTCTACACATATAACTTATTTGTCAAATGAAATATCAAGTGATTCATTGTGTTAAATACCCATTCAAGTAATAGACGTTTCGAAGGGGGTTTCGATGGGCTTAAAAACAATGTGATCCAGTGATGTGCAATTTTGGTTAACTAGTGTTCTTCTGTTGGGGACTGTTGAGTCTCTTCGTGATATTAATTCGGTATATAATATTCAGTTACATTTTCCTCTTGAGTATCTCAGGGATCTCATTTTCCTGCCTACAGACAAGATTCCGTTAGAGTTTCAAGGAGCTACTTTCAAGTACATTGATTGGTTAGCCATGAGCAACCAGGTAAGCCTAATATTAGCGAATGTTTTCCGTGGAATGACTGAAAGACAAATTTTCAAAATATCTCCATGAGTACTTTGTACAAAAAATGTCAACGATATCTTCAGTTTTTATGAAAGTGACAAGCTTCTTCTACCTTTTTAACCCAATGGACTCCATACATCAGCAGCGTCGAAAAGAAACCTAGCTTTTGTATGACTTCTACTTACGAGACGTCTTGACGACACGTCGGTTTATTTCAAGGCCACTTGAAGCACCCAATACCTAGACGCGATACATCTTACTATTTGGTCTCGCATGTTGTTTATCAGTTCACTTGCAGTTGCAGTGATTGTCATATTTGCAGAACGGGCAGAAGTTTGCGTCAACGCATGGCTGTACACCTCTTGAAGTGGTTGATTCGGTTTGCTGAACTAGCGGACAGTCAAAGGAGCAACCGAACGCGAAACCGTGTGTTATCAATTGCGAAGCATATCCTGAAGACAGGTCACGAAGTCGACTCAACCAGGTCGTTCACTATTTTGCTAAGGCACCCCAACCCCAAAATTCTGGCCTTCAGTGAAGCTGTTCTAATCAAACAAAGAACACCAGTGTTGTGCGCGCAAAAGTTGACGTTTCACATAGTTCACCTTCCCTGGTAGTGGCATCTTGATGCAAAATTTATTCTTTCTGATTTTTATTACCATGCGCCTTTGTTATTTACTCCATTCTATATTTAATATGCGGCCAATGAGATAAACCGAAATGTTGGTATACCACAATGTTTGTCTCCCTGTTGTTGTAATGTGTTGGATCAAGGACACCCAGTGCTTTGACGTTTGATTTACTAATTCCACACGCCATTGCATTTAAAATTAAAACACTTTGTTTGTCAAACTTTGAAAGGAGAAATTTGGTACAAGTTAGGTCCAGTTGGCAGTCTTGAATATTAGCTGGTAGTCGTCTATGAACAAGTTCCAGGTAGCTCAATCGTTCGGGCAGACACTTAGGGATTGCCCGTTTACTCCAGTTAGAAATACCAAGCATCAGCTGTAACAAGTTACCTCTGTTCGACAATCCCCTATAAAATAAAATTAACATGACAACACTTTTGGTTAAGTAGGTGAAAACACACTCAGCAGTTAACATTTGTATTCCTGACACCACCGTGCAATGTAACACTTCATAACATGCACATAAATTTATTTATGTGTTTCTGTTAATATTATAAACCTGAGGTTAAAACGTTTTAGGCGCGCTTTGAGGGTTTGTATTAAAAGTATGAACATAATTGTCAAATAAGCTGGAAGACCTCATCAAACACATGCATTATCTGGTCAATTATAAATTGGGATGAATTAAATCGTATTTCAGTTAGCTACTTGAAGTTGATTGTACGAAGTGTCTTTTGTGTTGTCTAAGCTGACTTGCTTATTGATTAAGCAAGAGAAATTACTTTGCGGCTTTTCTGTCTGTGATACGAGTGTGAGAAATGTGTCACTTCGCAGTTGTGGAAGTAGCCGTTACAAATATATGCCACCTGTGATTTCACTTGCTTCGAGTTTGTAGCGCAGCTAACTCATAAATATCTGTCCAATTATTGGAGATGCACTTAGGACACCAACTAGTTGTTTATCAATTCGCTGTCTCAGACAACCAGAGTAAAGTATAGCTTGTACAGACGTTTATATACTACAGAAAAATCTAACGGAAATTACAGTTTGGTAGGCCACTACAATCCGGTTTTGGATCCAGCCTTGAGTTCTTTGTTACTCCATAAATCGGTAGTAAAAAGCGTTAGGGGAGATGACGATCGATCTGTCCAATAGTCTCAGTGCTGCAATTGATTGGTTAATTTGTTTGTAAACGAAACGCAGCAGAAAAGTTTGACAACAGAAAGTCACATGAAGGTTGCTTTGCAGGTCGCTTCAATCTCACTTACAGTTAGATGGTGTTTCCATATGCAAATGGACAGTAAAGATCTAATTCAATGCTTCGAAAACTCTTAATACTACTAACAATAATTTCTTTGTTTTTCACTTCTACATTGTTTCATAAACAGTTTTTTGTTACCTATGAATGCCTGGTAACTGAACAGTGACTCGAAGCACTGATTTTTCCTTCCCCACGGAATACTGCTGGACAATGAAAAGAGAACGACATAAACTGTTCTCATTACCAAACACTTCTACCGGTCTAAAAACAACGGTCTGACGAAGCTGAACGAACAAGTGCAAGTTGCAAATTAAACAGGGGGTAAATTCATTTTCAGCCATCTGCCAAAATATTGAAACGTAACCTGAATAATTCCCGATTATCTCAACATTTGAGTGTCTATTCTGAATCACATTAAAATGGTTGCCTGTTCAAGGGTGACACTTCCAACGAATGTCTTATTTTCACGGGAAAACTGATGAACTGACCTAAATCTATCATAAAAATGAGTCGTTTCCATAATTTTTATTGCAATCCATCCTTTTCCCAAAATGTTGTCCCCAGAGGATGAAGAAAAGCCATCGAGCCGAGCAAAACGGACAATAAACTGACTGCCATTCGCCTTGTTTTAAGTACTTTCCGTTGCGCCTCAGATGACCTTTCAGATTAAGTTGTGACCTCCTGGCACTTTGTCAACCCACTTTGTTCATTCCAGGGTGTTCCTGACAGCTCGTTATTTTAAGCCTAAGGTTTCATAAAATGGAAAACGACTTTCACGAAGGCAGTGCGATGTTTCAGACGGTTCCGATATATTTTGTATTATCATAACAAAATTAACGTCTTCTCACTTCTAGCCACTGTTCATGATGCAGCCTTCATAGAATACTTACAGGACAAGCTCAACATAACAGTGAATGCCGATGGTGGTTCCACAATCGTACAAACTACAGGAGATCACCTGCTCGAGAAAACTATACTCGTGAATTAATTTCGATAAGAAAATTTGTATAATCAAGAAGAGCTTAGAGGACTTTGCAATTTCGAGGAAATTGATCAGAGACCTATCTAAAATGACTGCTTTTGGTGAAGCGCGCATCCAAAACAGATATGCCCTCCGTACATTAATTGTTATTTTGGCTATTCAAAGTCGCTTTATAACTCAACCAGACGGAAGACTGTCGTGCATACTACGGGAGATTTATAAACGCGTTTATCCATAAACGTTTGGGACTGCTTGCTCATCTTTTGTTTTGTTACTGTGAAAACATCCCAATGGTTTATCCTACTCTCTGAAGACGAAATGTTATTTTCCGATCTTCATAATTTCGAAGACATCACGTCACATAAACATATGAATTCATCACAAGTGATTGGCATAAGATAATTTCAAGTTGAACATCACCCACAATTGATCGCAGTTGTCGCATCCCCATAGACTTTCCAGTCGGCCCCTTTCGAAAAGCAGAAACACTAGACTCGAGTTTCGCTCTCATTAGAGCTCGTCAGTAATGCATATCATCGCCACTTCCGGGACTAGAACCGCGGACATGCTGCACTACTGACGTGCTCTAATGAGAGCGAAACTCCAGTCTGGTGCTTCTGCTGTTTCAAACGGGCCAACTGCAATGTCTATGGGAATGTGACAGCTGCGATCAATTGTGGGTGATGTTCAATCTATATGAGAATCGAAATCCGCCACTACTGATCAGTAATGAAATAGCGCTGAACAACAAGTGAATGATTTGTGTGATTTCAACTTCCAGAGAAGTCCTAGTCCAGGGCTCATCGCATGGAGTTAACAGACAGTAACTGTGTCTCCTCTCGAGGCGATCGGGCAACCTGATCATTATTCACATACGCGAAAGTGGTTCAGTGTTCACATGCGTTGATCATTCGGTCGTGCCTAATGTGAGGTGAATGGCGCAGCGGGGTGAACACGGTTGCCTCATCAACAGCGTGGCCGTGGTTCTAGTCCCGGCGGCAGTGGCCAGCATATGCACTACTGACGTGCTCTAATGAGAGCGAAACTCGAGTCTAGTGTTTTGCTTTTCGAAAGGGGCCGACTGGAAAGTCTATGGGGATGCGACAGCTGCGATCAATTGTGGGTGATGTTCAACTTGAAATTAACCAAATCCCCGACTACTCATGAGTAATATAAGATAATTTGTCAAACACGTGATCAGATTATTCAAAATTATCTAAAATTAACTCAGTACCGATTAGACCAACAGAGTTCAACATGTATGCTCACATCGTACGTAGTAGCTTAGTTCTTCTGACAAGTTTTCGAAATACTGTCGATAAGAGTGGACCCGACTGTTCATCCATCCGACTTCGCAAAACGAAGCTCATTAGCATTTTCACACTTGTTTCCAAACCAGTTCTATTTAAATAGCTATGCTGCCGAAGAAGCTTTTTGAAAGCCGTTGAGTAAAAAAGTCAGCTATCTAAACATTCACAGCTTCCTTCAATCTGCAAACTTCCCACTAATCCTGTGATCTAACGGCTATCTGATTTAAATTTTTCAAGATAAACGACGGTGAAATGTAATCAAATTGTTCAGATGAACTAGGAACAGAATTATACATCGGTATATCTTGTTTAAAAAACGTTGGTTATTTGTTCTATCTAATAAAAGTTGAAGTTTATTGGCACTTCTGAGAAATTCTATTAACTCGCTAGATTGTGGGGCAGTTTTTTGCTATAACCACTTTCTTCACGTAAAAATCTGTTACGTAGTTAATCTTTCTACATGCGCGAGGACTGTAAAATCAACGCGAACACTGTGTAAGTGAATGGGCCGTTGAAATCTGACAAACATTATTAGAAACACTTTAGTGTATAGGTGATATGATCTTAAATCGCCCGCTCTTCACATCCTCCATTGAAGGGTATCGCATGCGTTGTTAATGTCTGATTTAAATCTATTCAAAACAATCAGATGTTCAGTGGAAGTTCAAGGTGGATAATTTTGTAAGGCAAATGCAAAGTGTATTTTCTCTGAGGTACACAAAATGACTAACTCGGTAAAGCTGATAGAGCCAGTGCGAGAAAGGTGTGTTTTCAACCGGACATGAGGATTACTAGCTACAAACTCAAAAATTACCACGTAACCAGAGTATGAAAAGGCAGATGTTCCTTGGTTTTATGGTGTGACATCATTCGGTAAACCTTCTTGTTCATTTCAAACATAGATCCACTCACAGAAGGTCACTGCTAACCTTGCAAGCGTCTGTTATTTGGACATACGTTTCAATGGTTGACTTGTCGACCAGACAGTTTGGCATCGAATTATTAAACAAAGCTAAACAAGTGAATCATATCAGTACCGGCTGACTGTACTGTTGCAATGAGACGGATGACATATTTGTGAACGGGTTATTTACCGGACGCTGATATGACACATTCTATACTTCATTTTTATTAATCCATATATCATTACTACATATATATCAAAATTCTTCGCATTATCAATAGAGTATGCCTTAAAAAATGAGTTGGTTGACAGGGTACTAAGAATGTTTTAAAACGCTGTGAGCCTTGACAATGTTGTGGGTTTTTATTAGCGTTTATTTTTGTAGATAGTTTCTCTCAGACATTCTTTTTTACCCTCCACTTTGAGAACTTTTCAAATGTGGTATGAAAAAAAATATTAAAGCCAATTCCTGTATCCAATGAAGGCGATTTTCTCAACCTTCAGCTTCAACTATATCGATCAATGCAGTACACTTCAGATACTGAGTCGTTTACATAAAACATTCAGTTATAAAGGTTAGGGGCTTAGCAAAAAAACCATTAAATGAACGGATATCACAAGGGAGCAATCAGGATTTCACTGCCACGGTAACGAAATTGATTGCGTTAGCACGTTTTGCCAACAAAGGGCCGATGCGCGACGCTTGATCAACAATGCCTCGAAGAACAGCCTAGGGTTGCGGTTGCGCAATAGGACCATGAACGAAATGACGGGGTCAACCACATAACCTGTTGCGATTAAGTGTTTCGCGATCGAAGACGCCGGATTTCTGCTTGAGTGTTGGCACACTGACCCGCGTTGAGTCAATGTTTGCATTGGCCACTTGGGGATGTGCTCCGCGTTCTTTTGTCGTAAGTTTCAGTCCATTCTTTCAGTTTATGAGTCACCACAACTGCAAGTGAACCGGCAGATAACATGAGAGGCAGAGTTTTTCGAGAAAGAACGACCGGGACAGTGGAGACCCATCCTATGTTGAGGGAGCAACAAGCGCAATTCCGCTGTGGGATATGTACGATCAGTGACTGACTTCAACTTTCGATTTACATCGGTAATACTGTGATCACCTCTGTGGAGAAGGGTGATAAAAACCTAGTTATTCGGCACTGATTTTGGTTGGGGGGAAGCCACTCGTTCCTTGCAATGAATTTCAATAATTTTTGCCAGATATTCACTCGCAAACAGAGCACTCTTCAAGAGCTCCGCTTCAGACTTTAGGTGTTCAGCTGTACATACTTTCCTTGCTCGGTGAAAAATTGTTCGAACTAAACTACGTTTGTAAGCCACGGGCGCAAATGAAGATAATTGTAGGTACTGCCCACTCCATGTAGCTATTCGATAAACAGACCTACTAAGTGTGCCATCTTAACGCCTAGAAATAATGATGTCTAAGAATGGCAGAGTTTTCTAGCTCTTGTTAATGAGTAACATGCAGATTTCGATGAGTGGAATTAAACAGATGCAAAAGAGTGACAAAATGACCAAAATCAATGAATATTAGAATGTTATCGACATACCTCTTATAAGGCAAAGATTGGTCAATATAATCCGATAATCCATCTTCGACCATTCCAAGAAAGACATCAACCAATGTCGGGCCCAACGGGCTGCCCATTGCTACACCATCAATTTGCTTATAAGCACATCCATTGAACTCAAACCGAATGTCTTGTGTACACACAAGAATGAATTCTTTGAGGTTTGTTCGACAAGAATGGGTAAAGAAATACTATGAACCAGAATAAAATTACATAAATGATCAACTGTTTCATGTAATGGAACGTTCGTGAATAGTGAGTCAACATCAGTTAAATACATCTTTTGTGTGGAACTCACCGAACTGTTCTCCAAAATATCACGTAACTCAGAATAATCTTTCAAAGAACGGGAGATGAGGGTTTCGCGGATGGAACCAAGTTACCGTGGAAGTGAACCCTGATTGTTCCCTCGCGATATCCGTTCATTTCATGTTTTTTTTTGCTAAGCCCTTAATCTATATAACTGAATGTTTAATTCAATCGACTGATGAGAGTAAATGGAATGCTTGCATCTCGCAATGTATGTTTTCTTACCGGTTTAATATGTTCGGATGTAATTGTGACTGAAATTAGGCTAATCGTTAGAAAGCTTGAGAAATATTGATCGCATTACTGTCTGCTATTGTGATAGCTAAAGCAAAGTTTGGAGCTAACCTATGTAAATCTCGTACAGGATGCATGCAATTATCTGTAGACTGCGTGATTGCTTTGTGTCATGTCGTTTCTATTTTTATTAATTGGGGTGATCTGCATGTTAACAGGGATCGATTGCACTTTTTTCCTTATACTATATAACCAATGAGGTGAAATAATCTCTGGTATTATCCCTTAATGCTTGTACTCATGCTATATTGCACAAATAGTGAATGACATCCAGTGTTTTAGTCATTTTCCAACCGTCAAGTTAAATATGCGGAACAGAAGTCAGTTTTACACTAGGGACGGATGCAACACTACTGAACCAGTGCGGCCTGGGAGTTGATATATTCCGTGGAAACTGAATCCTTCTGTTCAAAATTGATCATTCGTATTTACTGGAGTGATATATTGTTAAACACAACTTAACTGCCTCTTCGCACCTCAGAATGCTATCGACTGCTTGAAGAGATTTTGATCTCGCATGAGAGTTTAGTCCAGCTTAACTGCTATCAGTTTCCGTAACACACAGAACTGATATGTGATTTTCATAAAGAATGAACAAACACCTGTTATAATCATCCGGTACTGAGAATGGATGAAAAAAGCAATTGATTAGGAATGTTTTGAGAAGAAGCGTGAGACATTCTTTTGGAATCAAACGCGCGATTGATTACCGGTCCCGATTTTATTGAGTCCTGAAGAATAGTGAGACTTTTGCGAGCTTCTTTTCCTACCAAATATAAAGTATTTTTGGTGAGATACTAACGGAACAGTTAAGACATGTCAACAATTATGTCATTATACATTTTTTGTTAATGGCTAAATTAGCATAAACTGTTCCTATAAAACTTGCTTTAAGATGAACATGGTCGTGCTTAAACTAAAAATGGACTGGTGGCTAGATCAAGTATGCACGAGAGGAAAGAACATAGTGTTTTTGACATGCAACGAAAGTTAATTAAAATGGGTCAAAATGATTTATTTCAGGAAGTATTTTGAGACAAACGATCTATCAAGCGTTAACCGGGGGAAAACCTGGCAAACCGAGTAGTCGACGGGAGTAAGCGTTCACTGGGTAACTTTGTCTATTCCATCCTTAAGGCGAGTTTTTGGGATTTTGATTTCAAAAAACCGGATTATTTTCAATCGAATGTTAGAGTCGCAAAATTGTCCACTTCAATGTATTATACTTTAAAATGAGACACAATGGCTACATCACCAACGGATCGCGCTTCTGGTCCCGGCAAGACAACTTCCAGTTGGTGTTACTTTCTTTGTCAAGTTTGAAAGTTGAATCGCAAAGTTTCCTCATCAAATATGCGACACTTTTGGAACTTGGGGATTTTGAAAGTAGGCATTCTGAGATTGAATATAAACTTAGCATTTGGCGGAGGAATGTTTATGGACATTAATCTAAATGTGAGTGATCTCTTGCCAGTTACACAAGTGTAGATTTAGAGATGGTGATGATGTAAATCTGTCTGATGTTTATTGATTCTTTTAGCTTGGCATTCAGAAAACAAACATTTCTTCGACGAAATAGGCGGCATGATATGTGATAATTTTATCGTTCTACATAGAACACTGTCAACGCTTTTAATGCACAAATATGTTTCAAAATAACAACCGACTTTCATCACAACTAGACCACATGCCATGAATTGGTATTTAGTCGATCAATCTGATCTAGTCGCCGTTCCGTAACTCATCCGTGGTTCGCTATTCATTTGTTTCGACTTATGCGACAAAAAATGTGGTATGTTTAACTCCGTACTGTACTGCAATAAATAGAGGGCAATTACTATCTTGAGACGAGACGTTAAAGGAATCCGCGATCAGCGCAATTATGTTATTCATCCAGTCAATTCTAAATAGTAGGGTAATACAAACTCATTTTGTGATGTTTTCTTCAAATTTTGGTTGAAACGAGGAATTTTTTATCGTGCAACTTCGAACGGAGTCATCTATATCACGACGTGGTTACTCCACCCAGCGTTATGAAAACGGCAAGCGTTCACAGAACCACTACAGGTGATGTGCACACTGTTTAGCCCACCTAGTCAGTACAATGCCAGCCAACTCTCCTTAGGTTTTCATAAGCGGTATGAATGTCAATTAGGGCTGATTTATATAAGCTAGATATTTAATGTAGAAATTTCATGTGTTACCGCCTGAAATGAAACGCTGCTGAAGTTTTCTCGTTGCCACGTTTGTTCTGCCATTGGGAGATCGTGAGAATTCTTAGTCCGAGGCACTGATTGTAGCCAGCCGCGCAGTCGAAGTAATAAAGAGCAGAATAATGAAACAGAATAATGGAACACTCAATACGTAACGCCAAAATGTGGGAACGCGGTCACATTCAAAGAGGGAGTATGTGTGCGTTCGAAAGCAGTACTGGAGAAGTCTCCCGCACAGTCATTAACCAAGATAATTCAAAGTTATTCTTGATTCTTCCAAAAATAGATTACTCAACCTACAGTGTCCCGTTATCCACTGCGTTCCTGTTTTATCTTCTTACCCACTAAATGTGTCACGTGCACGAGACATCCGGACAGGAGATTCTCACCGTATAACTACAAGTTCCGAATTTCAACCATTTTGACTGGTTGTTATGCTCACGTAGGGTGTGGCGGAAATTGGAAGGTTTCCATTTCGTTGTTGTCCGAATACACGAGTCATCTATATCAATGAATATTTTGAAGCTGTTTACTTTTATAAAAACGGTTAAGACCATGCAGACACTTTATTTATAAAACAATATATTACTCGTCGACCTTTTGTAAAATGTAAGCTGGTCGTCCCTACTCTGATTGTTCGTTGCGCCTGCGGACCAACTCTGGGGGAAACTAGAGACACCGGGGGACAGCGTTCTTCCGAGGTAGGGGTTTCAGCAACAGTCCTGTGGAAGGAAACAACAAGAAACGTGCATGAGACGAAGGCCCAGTAAGCTATGCACACGACTTACACAAACGATAACTAAAACGGCGCCGACAACACAGCATCACACTCCGTTGCCAATTCAAATTCAACTAATGCGCGCTCGCTGGTTTCGACCGCACGTTACACTTTATTATATACTCAGTGTAACACGACAAACTCCAAAGATTTGTCAAAATTGCTTGCAGATCGTTCTTATCTTCACTGCAGAAGGTTGAAAGTGTAACGAGGGACATATGCTTTGATTCTACCAAATATTTATTGCGTGGGTGTCTTAGAAGGTGGTGACGGCAGTGTGCGTCATTTTATGCATAGTCGTAGGGATAGCCTTACAAGTCCACATGAACGCTGAGGGTATCTTCCAGCATCAACCGTTTACACTCATCGCCTGGGTTCAGGTTGCTATCATAGGAGCGGAATCTCTTGCTTTCTGGTGTACAACCCACTTTTCGAAGTGTACTAGTGAATGGGCGGAATAACTATTCGATGTCAAATTTACAACTTGATAACACCTATGTTAGTTCACTCTTTTTGTGTGCACAGATTCAGCCCACCCTGCAAGGCGATATTATGTTAGATAACTAGAAGTTCTTTGCACTTTTGTTGCCTTGTGACCTTCGGGATGCGGATCCTGAAGTTCGTTAACGTTAGTTCGTTTGGAGAAATTTGATCTAAAACTTGCCCTCATTTTTCTTTTGCCGTGTACAGTGAACAGCTATTACAAACGTAGTATGATGACTGCAGGTGTAAATTGTCTTATCTGTTCTTATAATTACTATATTATTGATAAGCATTTATAATTATTGATGCATACCGTTAACACTTTATATCCCGATATTAATTGACACCCTCCCAACTTCGCCTATACTGGACTGCTCCTATGAAATCATTTGCCGTTGACCAATGATTATTTGCGTACTCGATTTTCTTTCCCACATTTTAAACGCTTATTTTTGTCGATTAATTTGCGTATCTGGTTAACCCACATTTAAGGTGAGTTTTATCGTAACTTCTTCAATGATATTGTATAAATTCGTATCAATATGATCGTACTTGTCATAAGTTCTGTCAAACTTGAAAGTTAGTCTCATTAACTCAACCGTCTGAATCAATGTTATGCAAACTGTCAGTTACATGTTACTGAGTGGATTTCCCCCAAACGCCGGAAGCGATTTGACGATTGTTTGCTGTGTTAATGTAGGGACAAAAGTGTTTTTGAAAAAGCTTAAGGTGCTTTTAAGACGTCTCCGTGATAAATTGGACAAATCGAATAGTGTACAGTGGACAAATTTATCTCAAAAGCTAGAGTAGTCAAGTACTGAGTAATACCAAAACGTAAGCGTTTAGAAACAATTGGTTGCTAAGGAAATTTGGTTTCGTATTGGTTGCTGTCAGTGGCGTGTGAGACTCCAGCCATCATCATTTGGTCGGTCAAATATTGATTGGAATGTTAACAGGATACGTCAGATTAAAAATCCTGTGGACCACCATTTCGGTAAGCTTTGTTGATGGAGAGGCGACTGATATAGGTTGTGTGAACCCGTCAGCAACTCAACCGCCTGAAAGAAAAGCAAACAATTAGCCTAGAGAATTCGTTAGTTGTACGCATTGAAAAATAAGAAGCGTCCTTCTCAGTAAATATTTCTCAATCTTCTACAACATAGCTAACTCGGTGTGAAATTCAAAACGAACGTATAGTTCGTATTTGTAAGTTCCACCGCTCAGTGATACGTTACGATCAAAGGGTGTTTACATTCCGCTCACAAAATCAAAGTTTTTCGTAAATTTCTAGTGATATCTTTTAGCGCAACACTTTTTAAATTTGTACAGCTCAGTTCGTGTTTTGAAAGATTGCATTAAAAATTAGTCGTCATTGTACCATGCATGCTGATCGGGTTTGAGCCCCAAACTAATAAACTAATAAACCGGAGGAAAGTTCACGAATAACTGGTTGTACTATATTGAAATCTAGATTGTTCATACTAATTTAGCTATGAAATATTTTTATCCAAAAGAATTTTAACAGTATAGAGACTACAAAGTCTCGATTTTTTTCGAGTATGCTAATATAACTTTCGGGAAAAATGTTACAAACCAGTCTAGTTGTCTTGTGTGAATTATTTTTGAGATCCACACATTAAAACCATACATTTTCTGTCCATGTTGCGATACTAAAACAGACTGCTTGAATAAGTAAACTTCTTGCATTTTGAGTATTGATAAATGTATCACAATCATATAAGGTTATTAACATATTTATCCTTTTGTTCAGTGCCTTTTATTTTCCAGAATTCGGAAATCCTTCATAACTTTGTCAACACATAGTAGCCCCAGTGTTCGTTTGGGGGCAATGTTTTATGAATTTCCAACACACACTTTTAAGAGATTCTTTCGTCTTTCTACGTGAACATAAACGGATGAAACGGTGTCTCAGTGACATTGTGTCAACACGGAGACAGGATGTGACTGAATGCCTGAATCTAAAATTATCTTACGTTACCATAAGCATCGGCTGTAAACTACTGAAATCAAAAGAAAAATTGCGATAAAATCTGGTTTCCATAAATACGATGAAAGATAACTTTCAACTGACAAATACAAGACAGTGATATCACTGGTCAAACTTCGGAAAAAGACCGTATATTACTCTGGGAGGTTTTGCTATCAGATCTCGCCCCATTGAGCTGATCATACCTACAAGGTTGACTAGTTCTCAACATCACAACCGCTTAACGGTTTATATGGTCATAGCACTATAACAACATAGTCCCACAAGTACAGCCAGCCATATCACATCTTAATGCAATCTCTGCTGAAAATAAGGTAGACGATCGAGTAACGAGAGTTTATTCACTCTAATGGTCATCTTTGTTGATGCGTCAAAACTTGGCGACCTTCATGAATAACAACACGGTTTTTATTAGGTGTTAACTGTTTAATCACTGGTTTATAAGCAGGAGTGAATACTACAAAATTTGTGCAACCATAGTGTGAAGAGTTGTGCAATTTTCCATATACTTCGTACTTTTTATCAAATATTTGTTTCAATCCAGTAACTTAGACTTCAGACCTTACCATAATATTAGTCTCTACAAGCAGGATAAGTTTTTCACAGTAGGCTTATAACTAAACTTACTGTTTGTGGCTAACACGCAAACAGTCAGACAACAAAGTTACCAGTTTTCAGAACATCTATTGGTGGCCTGCAAATGACATTCTGATTGACCTCAAATGGTGGTGACGTGTAACTTCTTCAAGCTCTTCTCGGTTGCGCCCCGCTCAACCTTAAGTCCACTATCACAATGCAAAGGAAAAACAGACTACCGGTTCTTGATAACGAACTGCTCCATCAAGTTGCTAGATTCGTTCAACAGTCAATCTGTAGCCGAAAGAAACTAAATAATATACAACCGTAAACAGCGCGTGTCTGCCAATATGACTGAAAAACCCAGTGTGCTATTTGACAAACGGAACATAACAAATCTAACAGTTTTCTAGCCCACAATAAATAATTTGGCAAGTTTAACACGAGTTTCAACCAGATGGATATTTCCACACAGTTCTATAAAACAGTGTGTCAAAATATTTCTTACGAATTCACCTGGGGGAATTATATAAAACATGACTTATCCATACTTCATGAAATGAAAATGTATGAGGGAGTATGATCACTGATATATGTCGTGTGGCTCAAGCTAACGTGTCATTTAGTACCTACGGAACGTTAATTTCACATCACAACGATATTTTCCCCAGGTATCCCTTTTCCTTTAAGGTTGCCATGCCGGTTACGTGGATGAAGTCGCAAGGCGTCGAGTGTATCGGATTCGTAGTTACCTTATAAAATTGTTCTACAGTGGTTTGAGAAACATAATTTCTAGCCCAGTTAGGAAGGTTTTGATCACTGCTGGTCACCGATGAAGCCGCAAGATGCGTTTTGACTTCAAGAGTGTTACATTTCGTAATAAGTTAACAGCACAGAATATTTCCACCCACTTCTATAATGTTCTTCTGTATACAGAAGCACAGGCTTCAGGGGCCAGTTATTAACAAACCGCTGAACGATCAGCACGAGAGAAAAACTCGATGCTTATGAGCAAGTGCCTCACGACTGAATTGTCTACTAGGCCTGTGGATCCACAAATGCCTCTTAGAGAACGCTGTCATTCCCAAGTGATACAATATCTGGCTGGATAGGTCAGTATGTACACATCAGAAATGACAAATCATATCCTGTTTTCAGTTTCCCATAAGATTTGTAGATTTTGATGCATGTAGGTCAACCCAGCTAAGGTGCAATTAGAAGTTACATTGCTGGCGAGGGAATATAGAACATTATCTACTTACCTCTTGTAATAAGTTGACTCACAGATAAACAAACCTGCAGTTTTTTCGGATTTACCATGATTTCCTGTCATTAGCAATTGCTACTTAGTCTTGGCCAAAAACGATGTATCATAAGTGAACGTTAACTGGTGATGAAAAACGTTAAAGGAACTGGGGACATTTCAGTTTCTAGCATCTCTGTGCGTAACAAGACAGATTGTATTAGCAAACTCAATACAGTGTCATAGATCAATTCGAACCCCAGAAAAAGGCTTCAGAATAGGAAAGAAATAACAAATGCCGCACGATGTGTACAATTGAATGGAAATATCGAATGAATCCCGTTTGAAGGAATCCATTCGACTGGTACGGTGATTCCCAGGTTGTGTGGGTTATTTAAATTTCATGAGGCTGGCGTATCATTCAGATAACTTTTGGGAAGATGTGACACTATTACTTTGCCATGAAATATCGTTCCTGAAAAATCAATCCACTCAAACATTTTTTGCTTTAAACAGAACTGAGTAGCTATCTGGGTCTTCCGGGTGTAAGTACACTCTTACGTGCTGATGATTGAATTCAGTGTGCAGTACACAGTGATGGTATTTGTGTAACGTGCGGTCGAAACCAGCAAGCGCAAAAAGGTTAAATTTGAATTATGTAACAGGGCGTGCTGCTATGTTGTTGACGCCGTTTTAGTTTGCGTTTGTGTAAGTCGTGTGCATGGCTTACTGGGTCTTTGACTCATGCTGGTTTCTTGTTTCCTTTCACAGGACTGTTGCTGGAACCCCATACTTCGGAAGAACGCTGTCCTCCGGTGTCTCTGTTGCCCCACAATTGGTCCGTAGGTGTAACGGCCAACCCGTGCGTGAACAGCCGGCTTGCATGTTACACTTGCGATGGTCATTACATTCAGTTCAATAGTTTTGTACCATCTACTGTGAAAAGGAACCTAATCAATTGCTTAACAGAGTTCTGAGGAAATGCACGAATAAAACTAATGCTCAACAACTGACGTTTGTACAGTAAATATATATACACAACGACAAGCCAGAAATATTTATATATAAAGTTACGCAACGGTCAAATAAAAGCGATCACCCACACCTAGCAGGAAAAGAGTCCGTGTATAACACCTTACACTTCAACAGCCATTTGCTAGCTGAAACGGTTATGCGTATGCCCTTCAATACATCTAATGAGAAGTTTTTTCGCCAAGCCTTGTGTCTACTTTACGTTCATCCCGGTGTTATGTCCGTCACTAAAAGATAAACTGCGATTACTACATCATTGTCCCTGTGGTACCAGTTGTGTTAGCCACACGGCCAGAGGGTTAACCGATCTGTTCGTGAATGACAGTGGAATTCACCAATTAAACCCAACTGTTTTCATGTGGAAATATCCCGTTAGGACTGTGGGCCCGTTCTGGACGGCCCTCAATCTCTAAACTTCTAAGATTTGTTCTTCAAGCAGAGTCTTGTACATGGCCTGATATCAGTTTGACACCTCAATAGCTCACGCATTTTATTGCAGACGATTTTGGTACAAATGCGTTGTATCAAGTCTGGTGATGAACCACCAGGCATGAGTTTGTTTGTTGAACCATGTTTTTCATGAAGTCTTATTTAATCTGTTAGCGCTTATCCAAACTACATCACAGATAAAAACTGACTTAATCAAAACTCACCTGGCGCTTACGGTATAGGTAGAATTGCAACAGTGTTCATTCGCTCAATTGGTCCGGGTCATTCAGGCTCGACCAATTTGTTATCAATGAAAAAAATATCCTCACAACAATTTTTCCAAGCCACTTCAACCCAGGTTAATTTTTACTCTTGTCACTTGCAGACAACTAGTTTCTGTCTGCACCCATGAGTGCAAAATCAATTGATACTACTGCATAGTTTTTTGAACCGATGTAGAAATGCATCCTGTCCACTATGTCTAACACCTCTTCCGTATGGACATTTTCACTTTAATAATCGTACACTTTGAGTTCGTTTGAGTAAGCAAGTGGTCAGTTCTCAGTGGATCAGTGAGCTTCTCTGTGTGTGTAGACCAAAATAAGTTTCTGTGGAATCGATAGCGTTTTGTTTACTCTCTATCAATTACTTGGGTGATTCGTAGCCAGCACTCGGTCTAAGCAGCATGCGGAATCACAGTAAAGCTCCGTGAACAGAAGAGTGCACGTGTTAAAATTTGCAAGTACTGTGAGAAATTATCTTTTGATGCAGGGCATCCTGTGAGAGAATGGCTCCCAAATACTGTGAGAGTTCTAATATGTAAACGAACATCATCAAAAGTCAACTACCGACGATAGAGCGAAGACCAGAACAGAGTGAATGCACACTTATATTGCTCAAAATGAGTGAGCACAGTACACATTCTCTATTTCTTTCATAAATATTGTAAAGAACGAAAGTGACTCGTTATTTGGTGCCAGTCATGGAAATTATGTCCAAAACCATTAATGACAGCTGTCGAAAAATATATAGATTACTGATGAGTAGTCGGGGAGTTGATTTATTTCAGGGTGAACATCACCCACAATTGATCGCAGCTGTCGCATTCCCATAGACCGGCGCAGTGGAAGACACAGTTGCCTCATGAAAATAGCGTGACCGGAGTTCTAGTCCCGGCAGTGGCAAGGATATGCACTACTGACGAGCTCTAATTAGAGCGAACCTCGAGTCTAGTGCTTCTTTTTGTCTAAAGGGGCCGACTAGAAAGTCTGTTGGAATGCGACCGCTGCGATCAATTGTGGATGATGTTCGAATTGAAACATACAGATGTTCACATGGCCCAGGGTTTTGCTGATTACTCCAAGTATCATTCATATGACCATAATTCTGAAGTACATTGCGATGAACCAAGCTTAAATTAACGGCAAGTTTACATAGTGAACACATGAGGCTGAAACGATCCAGTAGTTAATAATAACATTACTACAAATTTGATTAGTAAAATCACGGAACAGATTAAGATATATGTGAAAGTTACAAATTAGACTCTTCTTGGTTACTTGACTAAAAATGTACAGGTAAAAGTAATCAGTATCATTTCGCCAAACAAACATCGTTCAGCTGATTATCTGTCCCAGGTTGCATGGAAGTTTTTGCAATAAACTATTCTATTTTTTGCATAAGCGATTGTATCTAGGTTACACTTCAATACCTGAGGTTTATACTTTTTCGCAGCAAGTAGTAACGATAATTCAGAAGAGTTTTAATTTGAAGACTGCTCAACTTTGATGCTATTACATTTATTGATTGTACTCACATCATTGCAATTTACACATGAATCCCTTAGACGTTATTATAATATTTGTTGTTGCTTAAACTGGAATATTAAAACTTATCCCAACACAATTTTTGACCGTTTAGTTGAAAACTGGTTCAATAATATCCATCAAATGCCATGGCGTATATCATGAAGTTTAATGTCAGTGGGTAAAAACTCCAAATGTGTTAACATGAAATTTCACTTTTGATATTCATTTGAAGACATGGAAAGTTGTAATATTCACTGCAGTATAAGACCAAAATGCTTCTGTTAGCGTTGTATTTGCGTTGTATTTGGATGATCAATAAACTGAACTTTAGGATCATGATGCGTAGTTTTTATGTTTCGCCGCAGTCATCTCAATTCGCAAGCACGCGGAACAATGGCCAGTTGTTACGTTGATGGTTTGTCTTCGGTCCACTTGGCGGCAATTCATTGAACCAATGTGCAAAAATAAAATATGGTCCTACGGCTTCATAGTGTTGATGATAAGTGCGTGAATGAGAGTCTAATGG